>JBBMOL010002557.1:0-23232 GCA_037954665.1 Laguncularia racemosa
AGGGAAGGAGAGGCTGAAATACACACCTAGAGAGACATGAAACGAGTTTTGAGGAAGAGGTTCATTCTTGAGCACCATAGGCAGAAATTGTTCATGTTTTACAAACATTGAGACAGGGAGGCAAAATAGTAGATGACTATGTCTGGAGTTTAAAATGGTAATGATCAAAAGTGGGTCAGTAAAGCCTCCTAAGCAAACCCTAGCACATTTTATGTCTGGGTTGAAGTACGAGATAGCTTGTGTTGTTGAGCTACAAAGGTATAGTACATTTGATGTGGCTATATAGTTAGCCTTGAAAGTGGAAAGGTAGAGGCGATCCAATCTATTTTGGGTTACTAGTAACAGGCCTAGTACTACTGCTAAGCCTATGGGGCCACATGGTCTGTTGGGTGGATCAGAGAGAGTAGGCAAGCATGTTAGGGTAATAGACAATGTTATCCCTAGCACAAAAAAGGAGAAAATTGTTTTGGGAAAGGCAAAGAGGTAGTTGGATTTGATGATAGGCGGAAAGTACCAGGTTCGACTAATGGGAAGATGCACCAGATTAAATGTTTCAAATGTATGGGATTTAGACATATGGCTACATAGTGTCCCAATAAGAGAGTAATGACTGTTATGGAGGGCACTAAAGGAAAAGATGAGGAAGAAGCTATCGAGCCTACATATTTATCCATGGCCTTGCAAGAGTACTATGATGATCAGAATGCTAAGACACATGAGGACAAAAAGGGTGAACATTATTTACCTATTAATGTGTTGCATAGGGTTTTGACTTTATCTCTAGATGCTAGGGACATACAGAGGGAGAACCTGTTCCACACACTTTGTCGGATTTGAGGTAACCTTTGTGTGTTATTCAATGATAGTGGTAGTTGTACTAATGTCATATTTAGCGCATTAGTAGATAATTTATAACTATCCACTAGCCTACATCTTAGCCCTTACAAATTTCATTGGTTAGATGAATGAGGTAGTCTACATGTTACATAGAGGGTAAAGGTGCCAATCAATGTAGGAGAAAAATACAGTGATGAGATTATTTGTGATGTGCTTCCTATGTGCGCCTTTCACTTATTATTGGGTAGACCTGGTTGTTTGATGGAAAGGTATTACATGACGGGCTTAAAAACACTTACATGTTTTGAAAGGATGGTATACAGATAGTCTTGACGCGTATGTCTCCATCTGAGGTGCGCTCTTTCGAAGAACAAATTAGACATACCTCTGGTTCTTTTAGAAGTCCAACAAACAGGCAAACCAAGACACTGGGTTTCAGTCTAAGAGAAGACCCCTTAGATTTGAGGGAAAATCTTTTCGAGGCGTAAGGAGATGATGGGAATCCATCATGCGGTTCTAACAGTGGGGGAACTTGACTTAGATGCATGAGCCTAAACATCCACATATGGCTACATTTTATCAAATAATGTTTGATTTTTTTGCACTTTAGCAAGTAGATTGATCGTTTTACAACATAGCTAAATAACATGCACTAAGGATCAACTTGCGGGACATTTTTGGAGTCACATCCAACGGCCTACGAATTGTTCAATTGGAGTGAAGAACCGACCACTTGAAGACCATTTGTATTTGTATTTGTTGCACATGAGAACTGGCCATTTTTTGTATATTTTGTACTTGTAATTTTGATCATTGGAACTGGCCACTTAGTGGCAACTTTGTATTTTTTTTGTTTGTTTTAATCCTAATAGGAGTAAGTATAAATACTTGCTAACTAAGGTTTTTGGGAGAGCTTTTTTATAGTTTGATAAAAATACAAACACTTTGCCATGAGAGAGTCACCCTCTTACTAGCATATACTCTTATCAATTTCTTTAAAAATTGTGGCAAGTTTGGCTTGGAATTCTTGTGAGTCATATCAAGATTTTCTAAGTTGTATCATATTATTACTAGTATGTAATATCTAGTAATAGTTGGTTGATCTTTTTATTTGTTCTTTCATGATAAATTAGGATTCATGTATTGCTAGGATTATAAGCTAAATTTAGAGATTGGAAATTACCTTATTCCTTGTAATTGATTGGTATTGGAATTCCCTTATAGTTCTTCTAATTTTGTTCATGCCATTTGAGATTATTCATCCTTTAATTCAAGCCAATTTTGAGTCTAATTGATTATTTGTGTGATTGATTAATCATTTGTATCTTGTGCTTGTGAATTTGGATCCTTAAGCACGTCATTCTGGTATTTAAAAGGTAGCAAAAGTCTTCTCAATTTCTTGTACCCAATCTTCAACCTTAATTGGGTCATCCACTCTAGGGTTAAATTCTTTAGCCACTCTTATGAACCTATCAAAGCTGATGGGTTTGTTAACATTCCTATGCTGTGGGACATTAAGCGCTTGGTGTTGTTGTGCCAGTAATCCCACCAGGTGATTCACAATGTGCAGTAGCTAAATTGTCTCTTCATCCATTTGACCTCTTTCTCTTATGGCAATGGGTGCTAAACTTCCTCCTCATTAGGGTTATCATGTTTAACACCCATTCTAGCTCCTAATATGGTAATTCTTCTTAGAGGCATTCTATTTAAGAAGAGACAACTGGATCCACTTGAGTTAATATCAATCATGTTCAGTGCCATAGTGTAAATACACACATATATCACTACATAGGGATCTACTCATATATAGAACTTAGTAGTTAGAAAAATGCAAGTAAAGTAATAATACAAGAAAATAATTACATAATTAAGTAAACATCCTATATTTTACCCACTCTCTTCATGTCTCACTATCTTATGGATCTAGTGCTTAACTCCTCTAAAGATCATATCTAAGCTCTATTGTTTTAAAACTTATGTCTATTGATCATCACTTAGTTATAAGGATCATTACTAAGTTCTTTAGGATCAATAACCTATGCTCTATAGATCAAAATTTAGGTCATAACGATTGTGAACCTATTATCTATAGAATCAAACTTAAGTCTCTAAAGATCATCAACCTAAAACTCTGATACCACTTAAGTTAAAACATTCCTAAACCCGGCCGCACTATTGCTCACCACGTGTCCTTATCTCACAAGAACACGTTAAGGCTCTAAATCATCTCTGATACATTTTAACCTGTAACTCCTACATAAAAACATTTCATACATCTTTAAAATTTGAAATAATTTCAAAAACCATATCAAACATCTAATGCAACAAAAGTCTTTAAATACTAAGATAACATTCTCATAAGATAACATCTATTATAGCCAAATAAAGCAATTCTCCTAAAACCTAATCGCCATAATAGTAATGGTATTCTTCATCTTCTTCTCTCTATGGTTCACTTAAACCTAAGTTATCTTCTGGGTTCTTATCTCACTCAACACTTGCATTTAAAAATGATTCCCCGAAGGATGAGCTAATGCCCAGGACGTATAACATAAACACACATGTACGAACAAACATAAATTAGTATCACACATGTCATGCAAAACTTAAACATAGACAACCGTTTCTTAATACAAATTATGTCCACAAGTAACAACAGGGTACTTATGGCCCCCTTAACACACTTAGCACATTAGAACATGATTTAGTGATGGGAACTGCCACTACGGGCCGTACACCCTTGTACAATTAAACTTGGTGATGGGAACTACCACTACAGGCCTCATACCTATGTTCACTTAAACCACTTAATCCTGGTGATGAGATCTACCACTACGGGCCCTTAAGTTGGGCTAAGCACATATAGCATACAACTTAAACACTTAAGCCAAATCATTCAACTTAATTAATTTCAATACATATACTAACTTAAACAAACATAGAACAACATACAAGTTACACGTACCTTAGATCCTAGCTTTAAGCACTTCCCGGCCTTGGACTTAATCTAAATGGAAATCTGTGCAAACAATAAGTTCTTCTTAGTACCTAATATAAGATTAATATTAATTCTTAACTTTCTTAATCTTATTCCTTTAATCTCTTTAAAGTCTTAATAGTTATCTAGAGTGCATAGAAATTAGTTTAATTTGAAGTTAAATAAATATATAATTAAGTTGTACTTTATTCAACATGACCATGTTAGGGATAGTGTTGATCAACATGGGCTGGAGCATGACTGTATTAGGAGTCATGTATCTTTCGGTACAACTTTTTATTTCAACACGGTTAGAACATGGTGTTGGGAGGCCATGTTCTTCTTAATTTAACATGGTTTAAACACGACTGTGTTGGGAGGTCGTGTTACCCTTGACTCAACATGGTCGAAACACAATCGTGTTAAGAGGTCATGTATCTCTCGATGCATCTTCCACACATAACATTATCTAAACACGACTGTATTGGGAGGCCATGTTACCCTTAACTCAACACAGTAGAAACATGATTGTGTTGGGAGGCTGTGTATCTCTCGGTGTACCCTTCAAATTCAACACGGTCAAAATACGACTGTGTTGGTAGGCCATGTTACCTTTGGCGATCTCTACAAACCCCAATTCTTTTACTTCAATATCTCTAAAACTCAATCCTCCTTATTCCTCAACTTAATTAAATCTTTGAAATACATAATTGCATCTAAATTACAAGGATTTTTGTACTTACATAAAAAATACCACAAATCACAACCTTGAGTCGTTGATTCTCCATTCTCATATCGTCGCTTCTCAAATCATGATCCTGATGTGCATACGATGCCCATGAGGTCCAATTTCAATAACATAATTTAAAATTCACATAAAGATCCTTAGCTTGCATACTTGGAATTGATCTGCTCATTTTTCCTTTTGTCGTCCTAGGGTTTCTCATAAGGAGCGTCGATCCTCTGCTATTTTACTGTGACAATGGCAAATTAGGTTTTCTTGGTTTATTTCAGTATTTATATCCTTTGTGTGAAATTTCTAAATTGCCCCTCGAATTTTTTTAAATTCCCATCCTTGTCCTTAGCTCTTTACGATAATATATATATTAAATAAATCAATAAATAAAATTTTCAGGTATTACAAAACATAACATAGGAGAATTCGAAAATCATTAAACTCATAATTTTATTTTTGTATTAAACTTAGCAAGGATTCTATTTTTCTTTATTCTTCATCATTTTGATAATTATTGTGAGAACCAGATTAAAAATAGGCCCCAAGTTCAGAGATAGCTAAGAGAAAGCTAGAAGTCTAATAAAGTGAATTGTGATCACTATTTGTAAATCTTATTTTGTGATTAGATATAGTGGAACATACTGGTATGGAATATCGGGACCCTAGCTTGGAGTTAGAAGAGAGGATGTACGCTTGAGGTAGAGCCTCTATAAATTATTACGCTAACTATTCTTACTATATTCTTTTATTTTTGTACATTTAAATATCTATTGTGATTGTAAAATAATTCAAAGTCATACTTCACAAGTAACTAATTGGGGGCATGATTTTTGTTTTAAAGTTTCAAATTACCAATTTACCCCAAAATCAACTAACCCCATCCACCCATCCCCCCATATTTCCTTGGTAACTTTTTGGGACCAACAATAAGTGGTGTAGTTGTATTTTGAGGAGCTTTTTGATCCTAAGATTGACCATACTTTCTACAGATGATTCAAAGTAAGAAGGATAAGCACAAATGGATCTAAGAAACATGAATGTGATGGAAATGATCAAGGAATGAATGTAGGACCTAGATTAAATGTTAATGGTGTAGACAAATGAAATTGAGGAAATGGCCATCATGGGATTAGATCTAATGGAGTTAGAATGAATGGCCAAGGTTACAAAGGATACAATGGAAGAATGGTAATAATCAAAATTGTAATGGTATGCAATGAGTACTATAGGAATACACTATCCTAATAATGGATGGATTTTTACTTGCTATAGCTTAGCCTACTATACAAGCTAACAACTTTGAGTTAAAGCCAACTTTAGTACAATTGGTGCAAATGAACCAATTCAAAGGGAATGCATTAGAGGATGATATTCACCTAATATTGATAGAAATCAAAATTTTACAGGACCTATCACCAGGGCAAGAGCCAAAGGGTTACAAATTTGGCGATGAGGGTCCTCTTTGAACAATCCTACCCAAAGAACATTTGTTTAGTAACTCCTTTTCTATTACATATTTGTTGTGCAATCCAACAGGTACACTTGTCGATTTTTACAAGATGGTGGATAAACTCAATAAAGCTCAGTTTGTAGGTTATTCATGGACCTACATAAACCAAAGTAGAATCAACCCAACAATATGTTCAATTGAAGTGAAGAACTGGGCACTTGAAGACCATTTGTATTAGTAATTGTTACTTATGAGAACCGGCCATTTTATTTTGTACTTGTAATTTGTGTTTTGGGAACTGGCCACTTAAGTGGCATCTTTGTAATTTTTGGTGTATTTTACCCTAATAGGAGCAAGTATAAATACTTACTAACTAGGGTTTTGAGGGAGCTTTTTGATATTTTTGAGAAAAAAATACACTTTGGCCGTGAGGGTTCATCCTTTACAATCAAAGATCTCTTATCAATTTCTTTATGAAATTGTGGCAAGAATTAACAAAAGTAGAGTGTGAGTCATATCAATCTTACTTTTGTTTCTTAACAAATTGTGTTTAGTAGTAATATCTAGTTATAATTTGTGGTTACTTGTTCATTCACATGAATTAGGGTTGTATTTTTCTAATTTGATTATTTCAATTTGAAATTGAATCTTAGTTCAATTTTGTGTTCTTCTATTAAAGATCACATACTTGTTTGTTCTTACATCCATTTGGTATTTGTGTATTTGGAATCAAGTATATCTGATGAGATCCATGATGAGAGTCAAGTTGGAAGAAGGAATGTGGATCCTCTTGAAGTGCCGCCTGGACCGATCACAAGAAGTCGAGCGAAACGACTCAAAGAAGCACTTAACGGGTTGATAAAGGATGTCCACGAAGCCGGGAAGGATTGGGGTAATCATGAAGTTGGAACGGATTGGAACAACCACGGGAAGACCCTTGCTCTTATACAAGTCACACCGGACACAAGTTAAAGAGGGCGTGTACTTTCAAGGCACGGTCGTGTATGGAGTCAAGCAAATCCACAAAAAGATACACGGCCAAAGTACACGGGCGTGTATGTTGCCAGAAGTTGCACAGAAAGATACACGGCCAAAGTACACGGGCGTGTATGTTGCCAGAAGTTGCACAGAAAGGTACACGGCCAAAGTACACGGGCGTGTACACGGCTGTATATCCCTTGCCGGCTAGCTTGTTCTGTTTTCGCGTTTTTATGCCACTTATCTAAACTACGTCGTTTTGGACTTGTTTTACACCAATTGTAACCCTAGTATAAAAGCTCCTAGGGTTTAGAACAATGAACAAAATACATCTTTGAACATTAAACACTTTTGAGAGGCACCTCTCTTGGTTCTTCAAGAACTAAATCGAACTTATCGGATTGATTTCCGTGGCATTCATCCCAACTTATCAATCGGTCTTTCGTCCCGAATGTGGTGTCTTCGTTTTTATACCAAGGTTCTTGTCTCGCTTATAGACAACGGGTCGCGGTTTCCACTTTAGGTGTTTGGGCGTCATAGGCAACAAATTTCTGAACGTATTGGTATTGGGTTTCGTCACGGGTTGGCGTGGGTTGTATCCGTTTGGTATCAGAGCTTAGGTTTGTCAAAACATCAAGTTCGGTTGAGGAAGGTAATATCAAAAACCCTAACTCCAATCGTTCATATCAATTATCTTATTCAATTTCGTAGTATTGATTGTCTTTTGATAGTGTAATATCGCCTAGCCGATTGTTAAAAAAAAAAATATTCGGATAGAAAAATAGAGGAAAATTTACGAACCCTAGAGTTGTTTTGAATTCTACGGAAGGAAATTGGTGTAGTTCGGGTTAGTTTCAAGAGAATTGAGAAGAGGAAATTGGCGAGTTGATATCATCATTATTTGTGAGAATACACGAGTGACTGTGTGATATCATCCTTTGAGCGAAACACGTAAGGGAGTGTATAGTGTGGTTTAATCATATATATATATTGTGTTAGTACTAATCTTTTCTGCAGAGACAATGTCGAGACAACATTCTCCTGAAGGTGAGAGGGGAAGGTTTGATGCTTGGGTAGTAATTGAGGCGTTGAGGGGAGAAATGAAGAGGATGTTACAAGAGGGAATGGAACAAATTCATGAGACGGTAGAGCAAAGACTAGAGCAATTGACAAACGTATTCCAAGGGCGTAAGAGGGAGAGTCGTTCTAGGAGAGTACCGAGTGGTGGAGATAAAATGTCGGATGATGATTTTTATGAGCCTTCTGTTGGGAGTTATAGAGGTTATAGTGGTCGGAATAGAGGAACTAGGGATTGGGAAGATAGAGGAGATAGGAAAAGAGAGAATATATTCATACTAGATGTTATCTAGGAGATCACATTTATAGTTTGATTATTGATGGGGGAAGTTGCACCAATGTAGTGAGCAATTTTATTGTTGAGACGCTGGGGCTCAAAACTGTTAGACACCCTAGTCCATAGAAATTGCAGTAGTTGAATGATAGTGGTGAGACTAAGGTGAGTAAGTGATATAGCCATTTTATACTCAATCTTTATAGTATAAATTGTGTTAAATTATTATTGATTTTATAGAAATCATAAGGAAATGGTACTTTAATTCTATCATCGTGATAAATCAGGTTAAATGGAGTCAAGGATGCTAATTCAAGTATTTTAGAGAAGTCATCTACAACTTGGATCAAGACAAGAAATTACACCACCGGAGGAAGCACGGTTTGAGGCACGGCCAAGGTTCAAACCGTGTTACACACTGGAAAAGAAGGCGAAAATGAGGACTTTGAACAGAGAGAGACACGGCTTAAGGCACGGCAGTGGTGGAACCCGTGGGATAAACCGTGCTTGAAGCCGTGGTGGAAGATAGATGTGCCAAGGAGAAGAAAGTGTGGAACATCAACCAGATGAAGACACGGCTTGAAATCTAGCCGTGGGTGTAACCGTGCTACACACTGGATACGGATGAAGACTTGAAGATTATGCACAGACGAAGGCACGGCTTGAAATCTGGCCGTGTGTGTAACCGTGGTTCACACTGGGCGCGATTGAAGACTTGAAGAATATGCACAGAGGATGGCACGGCTTAACCCACGGCCGTGTGGTGGGGCGTGCCAGGCAGACGTATCTTCACTTCTCGAAATCTACTTGAAAAAGGAAAGATATTTTCGTATCTTGCTAGCAAAAGATCACATGCTATCCATCTAATAGTATAAATAGAGCTAACCCTAGAGGGTTAGGACAACTTTTGATCTGGGGAATCTTGGATCTTGAAGAAGGAAACGCGGAGGCAGAGCAAGCAACTGGGTTCATTATGTTTCTATCTTTTATTTTCGTTTTATTGATGAACATGAGTAGCTAAGCTACTTTTCTAGCCAAAGGGTCATAGATGTTTAATTCTCCATGTATTGTGAGGTCTAATTGACTTGTATTTATTCTATTTTTTGCTTTCGGGTATTCATATATCTTCTGATCGTTTTGTCATTATTATCTTTGTTGATTGGTATGAATAGAGCTCTTCTACTCAATTAGCAAGTTAATATATTGTCAACTAGCACGTCAAATCCGTAATTGTTTGATTGTTCTAGTCTTAGTGATGCAATAACATGTTTGGTTATAAAAGAGATGATCGAATTCATGTTATGGAGGTGTGTGATCATGTTTAAATAGGTTATCTTATAATCTACTGGCATGAATTGGTGGTCTCTCTAGATCTTAATGCTATTGATAGATTAAATCCTAAGCGCTTGTCTAAGGGTTGTTTAATCAATAAGAGAAATAATTCAAAGCGCTTGTCTGAGGTTATCGAGGAAGTAAGAAGAGATAGGTTGTTAGAGCTTGTTAATAACCATAACCAATTTATCTAGGAACAAGAATAGAGAACATTTGCATCAATGATCAATTCCTAGAATTAAACCATCTTGATTCCTTTGGCTAGGCTTTTACCAATATCTAATTTTCTTACCTTGTTTTATTTTATTTGATTCACAAACAAAACCCCCCCATTTTCCTTTTTCTTATTGTTCTCTTTGAATAGAAATATCTTTACCAATCCCTGTGGATTCGACCCTACTCACCACTATATGCAAATCATATAATTGTCTAGGAGTAGGTTTTATTTTTGTTGGATTCGACACCCATCAAATTTTGGTGCCGTTGCCGGGGATTGGTGTCAAATTTATTTCTATTCTTGTATGACTCGTTCTTCTCAGACAGGTGAACTAACTTATAATCCGGAGATTGGGAAGACTCTAAAGAGGCTGCGACGAGAAGCTAGATCATCCCCTGGACCGAACTTAGTATCGGACTTGTCTGATTCATCCCTTGATTCTAAAAAAGTGGACGACATGGCAAATCTCGAGAGAACCTTAAGGGAGTTGGCTGCACCGGATGTGAATCAACAACCACTTTGTATTCACTACCCCGAATTAACCGTGGAATTCGAATTGAAATCTGGGTTGATACATCTGCTACCTACATTTCATGGTCTTGAGAATGAAGATCCTCATAAGCATTTGAAAGAGTTCCATATAGTGTGTTCTAGTATGAGGCCGCAAGGAATAACCGACGATCAAATCAAGCTACGTGCTTTTCCATTTTCTTTAAGTACTAAAGCTAAGGATTGGTTGTTTTATTTGCCTCCAGGTTCTATCACCACTTGGACAGATATGGTGAGACTCTTCTTGGACAAATTCTTCCCCGCCTCCAGAGCCGCTGGTATAAGAAGAGAAATTTGTGGTATAAAACAGAGGGACACCGAGACACTTCATGAGTATTGGGAGAGGTTCAAGCAATTTTGTGCAAGTTGCCCACAACATGGGATATCTGAACAACTCCTTATCCAATACTTCTACGAGGGCCTACTTCCGATGGAGAGGAAGATGATGGATGCTGCAAGTGGAGGCGCCATAGTAAACAAAACCCCTGGTCAAGCTAGGGAATTGATCTCCATTATGGCTGCCAACTCGCAACAATTTGGGTATAGGCATGATACGTCTTCAAGGAAGGTAAATGAGGTAAATGTGTCTAACCTTGAACATCAAATTTCTAATCTTACCTCCCTTGTGCAGCAGCTAGCTCTTGGAAAAACGCAGCAGGTGAAGGCTTGTGGAATTTGCGCTGCTCCTAGTCATCCAACCGACATGTGTCCCACATTGCAAGATGACAACCATGAACACGCCAATGCTGTAGGCGGATTCCCAGGACAGCCACAAAGGAAATATGATCCCTATTCAAACACTTACAATCCCGGATGGAGGGATCACCCTAACTTCAGATATGGCAATAAACCACAAAACTTCCAACAATTCCAACCCAAGCCATCAAACCAAGTATCACAGGCTCCTTCCACTTCAGGTGTGTCCCTTGAGGAAATTGTTAAATCACTTTCCGTTAATACAAAACAATTTCAGGATGAGACAAGGCAGAGCATCCACAACTTGGAAAATCAGGTAAGTCAACTTGCTTCTTCTCTAAATAGGTTGGAAACTCAAGGTAAGTTACCTTCTCAAACCGTCACAAATCCAAAGCAAAGTGCTAATGCAATTACCTTGAGAAGTGGAACGAAATTGCAGGGATCAAATGAGGAGAATCACCGAACTAATCCTGAGGTAGAGACTGAGAAAGAAACTCCAACTCCAAGCCAATAGAACAATCAGATCAAAGGACCCCTCATTGAACCACCAAAGGTCATGACAACAACACCTCCTTTCCCTTCCAGACTAGCAAAATCCAAGAATGAAGCTGAAGAAAAAGAGATTCTTGACACTTTTCGCAACGTTGAGGTAAACATTCCCTTGCTGGATGCTATTAAGCAAGTACCTCGTTATGCTAAATTTCTAAAAGAATTGTGCACTAACAAAAGAAAGCTGAAAGGTAATGAAAAGATTAGTGTAGGTGAGAATGTTTCAGCTATTCTTCAAAAGAAGCTTCCTCCTAAATGTAAGGATCCAGGTATGTTTACTATTCCTTGCAAAATAGGTAACCTTGGAATCACTAAAGCTATGTGTGATTTAGGCGCTTCAATCAATGTTATGCCTTTGTCTGTTTATCAATGTTTAAATGTTGGCCCCCTAAAGGAAACAGGTGTTATTGTTCAACTTGCTGATAGGTCCAATGTTTATCCTGAGGGAGTTCTAGAAGATATTTTAGTACAAGTTAATGGTTTGGTTTTCCCCGCAGATTTTTACGTGCTTGACATGGAAAATGATGATTCTCGTAATTCATCGATGATATTATTAGGGAGACCATTTCTTAAGACATCTAGAACAAAAATCGATGTACGTGATGGTAACCTCACTATGGAATTTGATGGTGAAGTGATTAAATTTAACATTTATGATGCCATGAAATATCCTAGTGACATCTCACCCGTTTTTGTTGTTGATGTTATTGACCCATTAACACAGACTACATTTGATTTGATAGATGATGATGAGTTGAAAGTTGTACTTAATAAGAGTCTTACGATTCATGCATTGACAACTCTTAAGGAGAAGTTTGTAATATCCTCTGATTTGCAGGACAAGATTTAGGAGTTGGAATCATTAAAACCTATCAGGTATGATGTGTCCTACATTCATTTACCCCCTTCTAACACAAAACTTCTTCCTTCTATTGTGCAGGCACTGAAGCTAGAATTAAAACCCCTCCCCGAACATCTAAAATATATTTTCTTAGGAGAAAAGGAGACTCTTGCTGTGATAGTCTCCAACAAGCTAAGTACTTTAGAAGAAGAAAAGTTGATTCGGGTGTTGAGGGAGTACAAAGAAGCCATTGGATGGTCCATAGCTGATATCAAAGGACTAAGCCCCTTCACCTGCATGCACAAGATTTGATGGAAGATAATTGCAAACCTTCAAGAGAAGTTCAGCATCGTTTGAATCCACCTATGATGGAGGTAGTTAAGAAAGAGATCTTGAAACTTCTTGATGCAGGTATGATCTATCCAATTTCCGACAGCAAATGGTAAGTCCGATCCAAGTTGTTCCAAAGAAAACAGGCTTAACTGTGATTGAAAACTCCGATGGTGAGTTAATTCCTACTCGGGTTCAGAATGGATGGAAGGTTTGTGTTGATTACAGGAAGTTAAACGCATCAACTCGGAAGGACCACTTCCCTCTTCCTTTTCTTGATCAAATGCTTGAACGTTTGGCTGGCCATTCTCACTATTGTTGTCTTGATGGTTATTCAGGTTTTCATCAAATTCCAGTGGCACCGGAAGATCAAGAGAAGACCACTTTCACTTGTCCATTCGGTACTTTTGCGTATCGAAGGATGCCTTTTGGGCTCTGCAATGCCCCAGCCACATTCCAAAGATGTATGGTTAGTATATTTTCAGATTATGTGGAGAATATTATAGAAGTTTTCATGGATGACTTTACCGTTTATGGTAATTCTTTTTATTTATGTTTGACTAACCTTACAAAAGTGCTTCAAAGATGTATAGATAAGAATCTAGTGTTGAATTATGAAAAATGTCACTTTATGGTTGAACAGAGTCTCATTTTAGGCCATATAGTATCTTCTAAGGGGCTTGAAGTCGATAAAGCTAAGGTAGAACTGATTAAATCTTTACCTTACCCTGTAAGTGTACGGGAAATTCGGTCTTTTCTTGGGAGTGCAGGATTCTATCGACGCTTCATCAAGGATTTCTCCAAGATTACTCAACCCTTATGTCGATTGCTACAAAAAGAAGTGACATTTGAGTTCGATGAGGCCTGCAAGAACGCTTTTGACACACTGAGGGACAAGTTAACTTCTGCTCCAATCATCCAACCACCCGACTGGACCCTTCCCTTTGAAATCATGTGTGATGCGAGTAACTATGCAGTTGGAGCAGTTCTTGGCCAAAGAGTTGGGAGAGCTTCTCATGCCATTTATTATGCTTCCAGAACTTTGGATAATGCTCAATGCAACTATTCCACAACGGAAAAAGAACTCTTGGCTGTTGTTTTTGCATTAGAAAAATTCAAATCATATTTACTTGGTACTAAGGTAATTGTTTACTCTGATCATGCAGCTCTTAAATACCTGCTCGCAAAGAAGGAGGCGAAACCAAGACTTATTCGATGGATACTCCTCTTACAAGAGTTCGATCTGGAGATACGTGATAGGAAAGGCTCAGAAAAACTTAGTTGCCGACCACCTCAGTCGAATTCCTATCAGTGAAGGGTCCACACAAATACAAGATGATTTTCTAGATGAGTATCTCTTTTCTATTCAAAAGACAATTCCATGGTATGCTGATATTGTCAATTATTTGGTTACTAAGACACTACCAAGTGATTTGTCTAGGGCTCAAAAAGATAAAATTAAAAGTGATGCTAAGTATTATGTATGGGATGACCCATATTTGTGGAAACATTGTGCTGATCAAATCATTAGAAGGTGTATTTCTCAAGACGATATCCCTTCTGTCTTGCAATTTTGTCACTCATATGCATGTGGTGGACATTTTGGCCCTAAGAGGACAGCTCAAAAGGTATTAGGTTGTGGTTTGTTTTGGCCTACATTGTTTCGTGACTCTTTTATGTTTTGTAAGTCTTGTGAACGATGTCAAAAGATTGGGAACTTAGGACGTAGAGATCAAATGCCACTTACCCTTATTCTTGCTTGTGAAATATTTGATATATGGGGTATTGACTTCATGGGTCCTTTTCCTCCCTCCTTTGGTAATGTTTACATCCTTCTTGCTGTGGATTATGTTTCGAAATGGGTGGAAGCCAAAGCAACTCGAACTAATGATGCTAAAGTTGTTGTGGATTTTGTTAAATCTCATATTTTTGCTAGGTTCGGGACACCAAAGGCTCTTATCAGTGATCATGGCACACACTTTTGTAATAGGATAGTGGAAACTCTACTAAAAAAATACAGGGTCACTCATCGCACCTCCACCGCATACCACCCTCAAACCAATGGATTGGCAGAAGTCTCAAATCGAGAAATCAAGTCTATTCTGGAAAAAACCGTCAATCCAAGCAGGTAGGACTGGAGCACAAGACTTGAGGATGCATTATGGGCCTACCGGACAGCTTACAAGACCCTATAGGTATGTCTCCGTACCGTTTAATATTTGGCAAACCCTGTCATCTCCCTGTGGAGCTGGAACATAAGGCGTATTGGGCTGTAAAACAATGTAACATGCGAATGGATGAGGCGGGTGAATACAGAAAACTTCAATTACAAGAACTTGAGGAGATTCGAAGAGAAGCTTATGAGAGTACTAAAATCTACAAGGAAAAAACAAAGGATTTTCATGATCAAATGATTTCCCGAAAGAATTTTTCTGTAGGTCAAAAAGTATTACTTTACCATTCTTGATTGAAATTGTTTCCTGGCAAACTACAATCACGGTGGATTGGCCCTTTTGTTATCATTAACATATTTTCCCATGGTGCAGTTGAGATCGCAAGCCTTGAAACTGGTAAGACCTTCAAAGTCAATGGTCATCGCTTGAAACCTTTTTATGAAGGATTTCAAGTATGTAATATTGAAGAAACCAGTTTAACTCACCCTGAGTATTGTGATTGATGACAGGAACGTCTAGCCAAAGATGTTAAAGAAAGGCGCTTCATGGGAGGAAACCCATGTAAAAAAAAAAAAAAGTTTTGTTTTGCATTAGTTTTGGTTTGTTTTAGTTTTGTTTTGTTTTAGTTTAGTTTGTTTTGATTTTAGTGTAGTTTTGAACTCTTTGGATCGGCTGCAGCAAGGATACATATCATTAGATGACACTTTCCAGAGCTTAAAGGGAGCACTCCAATACCAGGGAAGTACCAATATTTCCTCTCTCTTATTCTCTAATGTCCTTTGTGTTGTTAATTCCTCTTCAATTGTGCTGAATTAGGAACAGTGAGGACACTGTTCAAGCTAAGTGTGGGGGAGAGGATAATAAAATATAGAGAATAGAGAACTAACTTATACTCTGAATGTTTGTCCTTAAGTAATTTTAAGCCAAATTTTTTCAAAATTATCATGAAATCTAGAGATTGTACTAAATGTTGTAATAAGCATCTACAAAATGTGAAATTGACTTGTTCAAATGTTTTACTCACCCACTGCTGTGATTAGAATACATGGTTAAAATTAAGTAGTGAAATCTTTAAGAAACAAATTTACCTTGTATTTAGCTTTAGAATTGGAAGTCTAAGAGTAAGTCGAGTCCTTAAGTGAAAAATAAACAAGTTTACTTCTAGGTTATATTAGCTACTGTATACTCTTTGAAGTTGTTTGTAAAGCAATCATAACACTTAGTGAAAAAAAAAAAAAGAAAGAAAGAATCAAGCATAGCCATTACTCCAATGATTCAACTAATTGAGTTAAGAGTATTCAAACTTGAATGTTAGAGTGAGGAAGAGTCCGTAGGGGTATCTTAAAACCCGGTCACTTGAGTGATGAGCTCGGGATGTTGCCGACTCAATGAACTCACTATAACGATAAGGGCGAAAAAGGCAAAAGTTCATGAAAAGAAGCGGGCAAAAACTCGTCAAAATAGATGCTTGAATAAATCAAAAGAACATGAATGTGAACATTCATTGAATAAAACAAAGATGTATAAAAGGGAGAATATCTAGCAAAGAGCTTATACTATATGCTTTTACTTTATACTGCAAGGATTATATGTTTGCTAATATCCAATGAAGTTTAATTGGGTGTTTTTCCTTAGTGGATTAAGTATTTACTTTTGGAATAAAAAAATTCTTTTGCTAAACATGAGGATTAAAGTTTGTTTTGTTTAGATTAGCTATTGAATTTTGTCCATAGTAATTTGATCACAGGAAACCAAGTGGGTTGAAGTAGTAGACATTAAATTACAAGTCATGAATTACAAACGAATAGATGCTTGGAATGATGAAAAGAAAGTTTGTATAATCTATGATAGATTTCTTAATTGATTTGATGCAATTGCTTGAGGACAAGCAAGAGTTTAAGTGTGGGGGAATTTGATATAGCCATTTTATACTCAATATTTATAGTATAAATTGTGTTAAATTATTATTGATTTTACAGAAATCATAAGGAAATGGTACTTTAATTCTATCATCGTGATAAATTAGGTTAAATGGAGTCAAGGATGCTAATTCAAGTATTTTAGAGAAGTCATCTACAACTTGGATCAAGACAAGAAATTACACCACCGGAGGAAGCACGGTTTGAGGCACGGCTAAGGTTCAAACCGTGTTACACACTGGAAAAGAAGGCGAAAATGAGGACTTTGAACAGAGAGAGACACGGCTTAAGGCACGGCCGTGGTGGAACCCGTGGGATAAACCGTGCTTGAAGCCGTGGTGGAAGATAGATGTGCCAAGGAGAAGAAAGTGTGGAACATCAACCAGATGAAGACACGGCTTGAAATCTAGCCGTGGGTATAATCGTGCTACACACTGGACACGGATGAAGACTTGAAGATTATGCACAGACGAAGGCACGACTTGAAATCTGGCCGTGTGTGTAACCGTGGTTCACACTGGGCGCGGTTGAAGACTTGAAGAATATGCACAGAGGATGGCACGGCTTAACCCACGGCCGTGTGGGGGCGTGCTAGGCAGACGTATCTTCACTTCTCGAAATCTACTTGAAAAAGGAAAGATATTTTCGTATCTTGCTAGCAAAAGATCACATGCTATCCATCTAATAGTACAAATAGAGCCAACCCTAGAGGGTTAGACAACTTTTGATCTGGGGAATCTTGGATCTTGAAGAGGGAAACGCAGAGGCAGAGCAAGCAACCGGGTTCATTATGTTTCTATCTTTTATTTTCGTTTTATTGATGAACATGAGTAGCTAAGCTACTTTTCTAGCCAAAGGGTCATAGATGTTTAATTCTCCATGTATTGTGAGGTCTAATTGACTTGTATTTATTCTATTCTTTGCTTTCGGGTATTCATATATCTTCTGATCATTTTGTCATTTTATCTTTGTTGATTGGTATGAATAGAGCTCTTCTACTCAATTAGCAAGTTAATATATTGTCAACTAGCACGTCAAATCCGTAATTGTTTGATTGTTCTAGTCTTAGTGATGCAATAACATGTTTGGTTATAAAAGAGATGATCGAATTCATGTTATGGAGGTGTGTGATCATGTTTAAATAGGTTATCTTATAATCTACTGGCATGAATTGGTGGTCTCTCTAGATCTTAATGCTATTGATAAATTAAATCCTAAGCGCTTGTCTAAGGGTTGTTTAATCAATAAGAGAAATAATTCAAAGCACTTGTCTGAGGTTATCGAGGAAGTAAGAAGAGATAGGTTGTTAGAGCTTGTTAATAACCATAACCAATTATCTAGGAACAAGAATAGAGAACATTTGCATCGATGATCAATTCCTAGAATTAAACCATCTTGATTCCTTTGGCTAGGCTTTTACCAATATCTGATTTTTTACCTTGTTTTATTTTATTTGATTCACAAACAAAACCCCCCCATTTTCCTTTTTCTTATTGTTCTCTTTGAATAGAAATATCTTTACCAATCCCTGTGGATTCGACCCTACTCACCACTATATGCAAATCATATAATTGTCTAGAAGTAGGTTTATTTTTGTTGGATTCGACACCCATCAGTAAGCAAGCCTTAATTGGGTTTCGCATTGGTGGTATGAGGATGAGGTGTTATGTGATGTAGTGCCAATGCAAGCATGTCATGTGTTGTTGGGGAGGCCATGGCAATTTGATTGGAAGGTTGTGCATGATGGCTTTTCTAACAAGTATACGCTTGTTCACCAAGGGAAGAGCTTTAATCTTAAACCGTTAACACCTAAGCAGGTGTATGAGGACCAGTTGCAGCTACAACAGTCTTTTGCAAAACATAAGGTGAGTGAAAAGCAGAGTGAGAGTGAGAGAGCAAAAGACAATGAGAAGAAAAAGGAATATAAAAGTCAAGATGAAAAGGAAAAGGAGAGGAAGGCTGGAAAAATTGTGAGAGGCCAAGTTGAAGGGGGATCAACTTTGGTGGTGAGTGAAAAGGAGAGGGCACCTTGCAAAAGGAGAGTTGTAGGCAAGAGCGAGTATAGTAAGGAGAGCGTTAGTGATGAGGCAACCTATGTTGTTGCTAGTTTTTAGAGAAACATGTTTGACTACTAACGAATTGTCTAACTCTTTGTCTAGTGTGGTTGTGTCTCTTGTGCAGGACTTTGAAGATGTCTTTCCTGAGGAGGTTCCAAAGGGATTACCACCTGTTCGTGGTATTGAGCACCAGATTGACCTTGTACCCGGAGCATCGATTCTAAACAAGCCAGCTTATAGGAGCAATCCGGAGGAGACAAAGGAACTCCAAAGGCAGGTCGATGAACTAATGATGAAGGGGTACGTGAGAGAAAGCATGAGTCCATGCGCAGTGCCTGTGATCTTGGTGCCTAAGAAGGATGGGACATGGAGAATTGTGTTGACTGCCGCGCCATCAACAACATCACGGTAAAGTATCGTCATCCCATTTCCTCGCTTAGATGACATGTTAGATGAGTTGCATGGGTCTAGTGGCTTTTCTAAAATTGATCTGAAAAGGGGGATATCACCAAATTAGAATGAAAGAAGGTGATGAATGGAAAACTGCATTTAAGACAAAATATGGATTGTATGAGTGGTTAGTAATGCCTTTCGGTTTAACTAATGCACCTAGTACTTTTATGAGACTTATGAACCATTTTTTGAGGACTTTTATTGAAAATTTTTTGGTTGTCTATTTTGATGATATTCTATTTACGCAAAAGTTTGGAAGATCATATGTCACACTTGAGGGATGTTTTAGAAGTGCTTCGAAAGGAACAGTTATATGCTAACCTCAAGAAGTGCACTTTTTGCAGAGACAAACTTGTGTTTCTTGGTTTTGTTGTTAGTGCGCAGGAATACAGGTTGATGAAGAAAAGGTTTTATGCGATCCAAGAATGGCCTAGTCCAACCAATGTAAGTAATGTGCGGAGTTTCCATGGACTAGCGAGTTTTTTTCCCGGAGTTTTTTGGGGGAAAATTTTAAACACCTTTTTCAGCACCCCTTTACGGGGGGAAAAATTTAAAAAAACAGGGGGGGGCAGCGGGGAAAAGGCCCCCAAAAAGGGGAAGGGCCCTTTTCCCCAAACCCCCTTTAAAAAAAAGTTGACTCAGGCCCCCCTTTTTTTTTCTTTACCTAATTTTTTTCAAAAACCCCTTTGGGGAAAATTAGTTTTTATGCCCCAGTATTGGGGTTTTGGGAAAACAGGTTTTTCGGGAAAAAAAAAACCGATTGCTTTCCCCTTTTGCGGAAGCTAATTTGGGGGAACCTTGAAAAAACCCCACTTTCAAAAGGGGGGCTATATGCTTTGGGTTTTTAAGCACCTGGAGACTCAACACTTTTTTTTTGGGCCCCAAAAAAATTTCTTTTTTTCCCCCCCTGATCCTGAATCTTTGAATATTTTAAAAAGGGGCCCCAAAAAAAGCTGAAAAAAAAAGGGATGCTTTGTTGGGGGGGGGTTTATCGAAAAAATTTTTCCCCCCCCCGTCAACCCACAAACAAAAGGAAAAAAAAGAAATTTTCTGATTCACTTTTTAAAAGGGATACTCCCCTTAAAAATTTTCCCCTTTGTTCTAGACTTCCCCCTTTTTTTCACATTTTTAAAGGGGGTTTTATGCTGCTGATCGAGATTTTTGTTTTTGGGGTAAGTGCAATTTTTAAGAAAAAGGGGGGGGGAAAATTTAAAAAAAGACGGATTCTTGTTTTGAGAGCGAAAACCCTTTCAATTTTCCAAAAATTTTTTTTCCCAAAAAGAAAATTTTTTTTTGAGGGGGTTTTTCCCCCGGGGGAGGTTTTTTAAGGGAAAATTTTTTGGGGAGCTAAAAAAAAATTGGGGGGGTTTCATGAACACTTTTTTTTTGGGGCCCCCCATTTTTAAAGAGATGTTTTTAGGGTTTTTTGGGGGGCGAAAATTTTCCCCCTTTTTAAAAAGGGGAAATTTTTGAGTCCAAAAACCCCCGGGGGGTTTCACCCCACCCCTTCCCCTTCCCCAAAAAAACCCTTGGGGGGGGTATTTTTTTATGGATTTTGTTTTTTGGGGGACCCAAGGGGTTTTTCTGTTCCCCCCAATTTTTTTTTTGGGGGGGTTTTGGGGGGGTTTCTTTTAAAAAAACAAAAATTTTATTCCCCCTTTTTACAAAAAAAAATGATGCTTTAATAAATTTTTTTAAATTTTTTTTTTTTGGGAAGTTTTTGGGGGTTGCATGGTTAAAAAAAAAGAACAAAAATTTTTCAGATAAAAGGGGGGTAAGTTTTTTTTAAACAAATTTTTGGGGAAAAAATTTTTTGGGGGGGGGGTTTTTTAAAAAAAAATTATTGTTTTTTACCCCCCCTTTTCCCCCATAGACCCCCGGTCAAAAAAGGGGGGGGGAAAAAAACCCTTTTTTTACTTTGTTTGAGGGCTTAAAAAATTTAAAAAAAAAATTAAAGTTTTTGGGGGGGTTGTTTTTTGGGATGTTTAATTTTCCCTTTTTAACCCCCCTAGTGGCCCTTCTACTACTTAAAAAATTTCCCCCTTTTTTTAATTTTTTTTGGGGGTTTTTAAACTACAAAATCCTTTGGATTTTTTCACCTTTTTCCTAAAATTTTCCCCCCTATGTTAAAAAGGGGGCACGAAGAAGGCTGAATTTTGGTTTAAAACCCCAACCCCCCAGAAGGGGGGGCTGAACATTTTGGGGAAAAAATAGAGCCCCCATTAAACAACCAACAAAAGGGGGGGCGAAAGCGTTTTTTGAACCTGGGGGATTGGGGGTTTTTTTTTTCCCCCAAGGGGGCCCCAAAAAACGGTTTTCCCCCCCCAGCCCCCCCCCTCCAAACAAAAACCTAGAGGGGATGGGGGATTTCAAGTTTTTTGAGCGCATCAACGACATTGCATACAAAAAAAGAATTTTTCCTGGTGGGGGATCAAGTAAATGCCACATTTAATGTTAAAAAACTGAGTCCCTTTTTTAAAAAGGTGACGATTTAAGGGGGAAAACCTTTTCAAAGGAAAAGGGGAAAAAAAAAAAAATCCCATGATGAAGTCCCCCAAAAAGGGGAAAAAGGGAAAGGGATCCTCTTTAAGTGCTGCCTTTAAAACCCTCACAAAAATTTGAAAAAAAACACTCAAGGGGAAAAAAATTAACGGGTTTATAAAAAGGGGG
Source organism: Laguncularia racemosa (assembly GCA_037954665.1). Taxonomy (NCBI): domain Eukaryota; kingdom Viridiplantae; phylum Streptophyta; class Magnoliopsida; order Myrtales; family Combretaceae; genus Laguncularia; species Laguncularia racemosa. The sequence goes on from JBBMOL010002557.1 coordinate 22,117, forward strand.
GGCCAAAGGGAAAAAGGGAAGGATTGGGGCAACAAAGAAGTTGGGGAAAGGTTGGAACAACCACGGGAAACCCTTGCTCTTAACAATTAAAAATAGAAAAAACCCCGGGTTTAAAAAGGGGGGGGTACTTTTAAGGCCCCCACCGGGTATTTTGGGGGCCCAAACCCCCCAAACCCCCGAAAATACATGGGCCAAGGGAAAAAGGGCGATATGTTTTTCCCCCAAATTTGCACAAAAAATACACAGCCAAAGTACACCCCGGGGGGGTAAGTTGCCAAAAATTTGCACAGAAAGGTACAAAGGGCCCAAAATACACGGGCGGTTTCACACCATGTAACCCCCCCGCCGGCCAACCCTTTTTTTGTTTTTTTGCTTTTTTACCCCCCCTTATCTAAAAAATTTCGTCCCTTTTTTGGGCTTTTTTTTTTACACGAAAGTAACCCAGTAAAAAAATCCCTAGGTTTTTTGAAAAAAATGAAAAAAAAAAACAACTTTGAACAAAAAAACACTTTTTTAGAGGGACCCTCTCTGGTTCTTCCAAAAAACTAAAACGAACTTATCCGGGTTGATTTTTCCCTGGCCCTTTTAACCCCCAATTAAAAAAAACCCGGCTTTTATCCCCCATTGTGGCATCTTCGTTTTTATAAACCAAAAGGGTTTTTGTCTCGCTTATAGACAACGGGTTTTGCGGTTTTTTCCCCTTTGGGTTTTTTGGGGGTCCCAAACCAAAAAGAATTTCCGAAAAGTAAAAATTTGATAAAAGGGTTTTTGGGCACGGGTTTTCGTGGTTCGTATCCCAAAATCAAATTTTGGGAATTTACCCCATTTTTAGTACCCAGTTGGTTTTAATTGAAACCTCAGTTGTTTTTGTGTGCTTGAAATTTTGGGCAAAAAACACATCATAATTTGGTGTCAAAACATGGTTTTTTAAAAAGGGGAATTTGGGGGAAAATTCATTTGACATTTAAAGGGTTTTTGAATTTTACTTCTTGATCGAAATTTTTAAAGGGGAGATTGGGATAGTTTTAATTAAGGGTTTTTTTTTTGCATTAAAATTGTTTTTTGAAGTTACGTGGAGTAACTTATAGTAAATCTTTTTTCTTTTTGAACTTGCCA
>JBBMOL010002558.1:0-23231 GCA_037954665.1 Laguncularia racemosa
GCTAACAGTCCAACAGTTTTTCCCCTTTGGGTTTTCCCCATCCCATGCCCGTGCCCTATTGCAATACCAAGTTCACTCCTGCAAAATATTCAAATTCATAAAAGTTAAGAAAATGGAAGTATAATTATTTATACCACGAAACAGAATCCTTAACAGTCTTTATAATGCAAACGTATTCGGTCTCCATGTTAGCATGCTATATATATATAAAAGGTGATGTAGTAAATATTCACTGATAAAAGAATTAAAGTAATTTAATAAATGAAAGTTTGATTGAATAAAACATCTATTAACAACTTCAAACTTTATATATATAATTGAAAGAGCATCAAATATAGTAGTTCTGGCCGTAAATCCACTATTTTCTCATAAAAAAAAAAAGCATGCATACTTCAAATTTATAAATAGATAAAGAAAATCAAAATGAGAAACGAACATCAACAGATAGTATATTAGTGAATTATAACACTCACCATCTAATTTTTGAAGAGCTTTCCCTATCTTGCTCTCACATCCGGAGTAGTCCTTGTCCACTTGCATCTCTACGACAGCAAACCTTGATAATTATCAAAATTATAAAAAGAAAAAAAAATTAAATTTCTATAATATTGTACTTACACCTCAAAAAAAATTGTTAGCATCAAAATTTTATTTCAAATATTGTTTCTAAATCAATATTTTGTATTAGTATACAGTCATATTGATTTTTTAAAAACGATTTATGACCCAATTTGACACATGTTATAACCCATGGAAATATTGATGAGGTCAAGAAATTTTTAATCAAATGATGATCATCTTTGAAAAGAAATTGTTACAAGCACAATATATATAAAAGATTGATTCTCCTCATGTGATGACCTACTTTACCATAACTAACATCTCAAAATCTCACCAAATAAATGCCATATGTTTCCTTAGTGGTCTTTACTCCATAATGCACAAGTGAAAAAGTTAATGAATGGACCCACAAAATATCCTCTTATTTAACAAAAACCCAGGCTGGTCTAGAAATCAAACGTAGCTACATTGAATTCTTGATTGTGTCATATTTTGTGCATATGTTTTCGGAGCAATATGAATATTAATGAGTCATAATATCTGCTTAATTGTATGGATGTGTTTTGCCATAAAAGAAAGAATTGTATTTAATTTTGGAATTTTATTTTTAGACTACCCATTATTACGATGCACATGTGACTTATATTAGATGATTATAAGGAAAAGGGATATTCAAATTTGTTCCATCTCATTAGAAAAACCAGTATCCATTCCACTAGGTTATAAGGATCTAGACAAGAGATACATTCATGTTACCCAACTATCTTCCTAGATTAGCTTTTGGAGAGGGGTATGGATTCAACACCATCTCAAATACACATCCCCCTCCTTATCATAGAAGCAATCTAATCAACAACATTATGTGTTTTTTGATTTAAAAATAAAAGGAAAAAATTAATTTTCTCAAGCTGTAGAGCAAATTTTTGTAACATCATGTGAGGCTACTAATTGTTGAGCTTAATCTAACCCATTTATGACTTGAATGAGGGATAGACAATCTAATTCAAAAGTTATAACATCTTCTAATGACCACGCTCACATGCTAGACAATTTGCCCTCTTTTAAACTACACATTTGGTATGTTCAACTTCACACACTTCACAAATTCCAAAAAAAAAACCTCTTAGATCTTCCTTCCCCTTATTAATTACCAATAACTTCATTTTCCACTAAGGATGTGTGCCTAATGTGCTACTTTCACAGCATGCTCTAATTTTGGATATCTTCCTATACCACTTTGCTTATGAGCACACGATGCTATCAGTAGTCAAGGTGCAAAGTTTCATTTGTTATTTTTCTAGCCTAGGGGAGTTTTACTTAACCCATTCCTAATCTCCTACACTGCTCACTTTTATTCATCAGGTTTCATTCGATTTTTTATGGATTAAATGATGCTCTACCACCGTGATGGAAAGGCATGATGCGAAGTAAGCCCTCGTTTAAATCCTGAACCCTGATCTAAACTTCCAAAAACATCTATAAACTCTCACCTATATTAGAAACCTTGAATCTTATCCAAATCTGAAGGTCAATGTGGGGTAAGCAAATGAATATCCAAATACTAGATTATGAAGGTTCCATGTTGTCAATCTAAGAAATAGAGGAGGGAGAGAAAGTTGTCTGCAATGATGGTTAGACGGGTGGTAGGTATGAGAGAGCTAAGGTGGTGGTGGTAGTACAAGATGGTTAGGTGAGTATTTATAAGAGTAAGAGAGAAAGTAGTGTTGGTAAGTGTTTTGCTAATGTGGAGATGAAGAAGAAGGGTTTGCTTTTTTATATTTAGTTTTTTGTGTATTTTTATTATTATTATTTACATAATATGTGCTACTTCAATCATTTTTTTTTTCTAATTGATTTATTTTTTATAAGGAAAATAAATGTAGCCTTTAAGAAGATTTTCTATGTATGATAGCACATGAAGTTTAGTTGGATACTAAAATTAACTACAAACATTTGAGGTCGTTGATTGTAAAATCACTTAAAGTGTAGGTATCAATTGTAACATAATCCCTTTTCAATAGATTATATATGAAATTAATTGCCAACAGTGACAATTAACTTAATATGTGAATTTATATATTCAAGTTTAGCTCAATATTTGCTGGAGTTCATCTTGATAATAGTATAGTCAACTTTAGGCTTCATGATATTTAACTCAATTAATTTGCGAGTCTAATTAAACTCAAGTTAGGCTTAAATATTATTTATTACTAGTCAAGTGTGAATGTATAAATATTATTTTAATTAAAAGATAGTCTAGTTTATTGGAAAGTTAAACTTAGTTAAATCGAGCTCAAACTTGTTCAGTGCTATTAGGGTTCAACTTGAAGTCAAGCTCGATATAGCATCGTATCATCATTTAAAAAATATGGACGTTATGCTTCCAATTCTTGGAGTAGTACTAGCAAATGTGAAAGAAAAAGTAAATTTTAAGGTGACTAATGATAAAGAACAATAACTTTACTAATGGCACAATGTACCTATTTGGGTTTATAAAACCTTTTACTCATAATTACATCGATTGGGAGCTAAGCCTCTTTGAAAAGTTCGATTTAGTTTCAGAAACTTTTATGAAGTTGAATGTCTAAATGTATTTAAACATGATTCTCAGTGAGTTGAAGTATGTCACTGCAGCAATAAGAAACTATTCATGTAAAAAATGTGGTCAAGGATTTCTTATTAGCTATCACTTTAGGAAGTTTTGCTAAGAAAAACTACACCAAAAGCAAGAAGCCATTGCAGCTAGTCCACACAAATCTTCTTAGCTTAAGAGTGGCTATATGGCCATCTTCTTCTCTAGTTTTGATATCAGTAGTCATCAACAAGTGGCAGTAAACATAAGAAGACCTCTCATCAATGGCACTTGGGAGAAAAAATATGAGGAAACTCAATCTCTACTTGATTATTTCTCTCCCTTCATCTTTCCATAGACATAAAGCTATTCAATTAGCAACACAATCCAAGAAATTGAGAGATGGTATAGATGAGGAAATAAAGGTAATACTATAAATGACATATAAGAGCTAAAAAACGCTTCCCAACAAGTACAAGGAAAGTATGAGAAGTGCAAAGCAAGAATGGTATGTAAAAGGACACAATAAAGATTATATGTAAAGAGATGCTTTCTATTGTAGCTCATTAGAAATATTTGACTTATTATCTCCTCGGCACCCAAAAAAGGATGAAAAATCATATTCTATATGAGTGTGAAGTTGACATTTTCAAATGGCTATCTTGATGACAAAGTCTATATTAAGCAAGCATAAAGCTTGTGGAGAAATAGGAGGAGTGTGAGGTTTTGAGAATGAAAAAGGGCCCTTTATGTTCTACGTTTGAGCAAGTGCTAAGAGCATAGTATAGTTGTATAAATAACTTGTACACACAAGTATGCTATCTAGGGGGATACATATTGCTCATGTGTTAACATGTATATGATGAAATGATGATTACCAAGTGTATTTGAAGACTTAAAAAAGGAAATTAGAGAGAATTTGAAATGATATGATGTTGAACGATGTGATATTATCTACTATTAAAGTAATGCAACAAATGAAACAATCTTTTACCTTTAAAGAATGGTATGCAAGGGAGATCCTTAATGGGATTAAAATGTAGAATTTTGAGATATGGTAAAGGAGATAGGGATTTAAGATTTATGATCTACACACCTCAAAGTGAAGTGCAACATAGAGGAACTTGATGAAGATATAGATTTTTCCTATGACAAGAAGGATTTGGACTTTAGACTTATGAAGACAATTAGAAATTTTGTTTAGTCTCACAACTAGTATTTTACTAGAAGATACAAGTGGAGAAGATTGTAAAATTTATGACAACCTTGAATGTGCTCTCGTGTCTTTCATTCATAGGTTCTTAGGCACCAAGTGAAAGCCATGTGAATCTTGGGAGATTTATTTTGAAAGACATTACTCCAAACTAGTTGTGGGGACAATCCATGATATTATTACACTAATTGTTGTGTACAATATTGCTTGTTGTTTTCGTTAAGAGGTTTAGGTTTCTCCATATATATCTTCATGTGTCATAGTCTCTTATAACTTATTTGTTTAATAATTCATATGTATGGTATGTGATCCAAATTGAATCCTTAACAACATGGTGTCTATAATTTACATGTCCCGAATAAATGATGTGTAACACCTTAAACTCTGGGTGTGTACAACCCACCACATGTCATCACTAAATAATGACACGCAAAGACTCATAATCAACTAAAACCTCCAAGAACCCATAACAACTAGTAAACACACATTCTAAAACCCCACATATCAACATTACATGACTTACAGGAGTCTTTATAACCACAATAGTCCACTAAACATGTCCAACAAAAAGTTCTCTCCTACTATAGTGATTAACTTAATCACTAAATTTAAACAGAACTTCTACAAACATGATCAATATACAAATGAGACAACATATCATGAGTCAACAAGAGTTTATCTTCAAACAATAACACACATCTTCTAATCTTCATAGTAGTTCTCAGAATCACTATCGTCATCCCTGACCTGAAAAAAGTTTGTACATGTCTTGTCATACTATTACAAACTCATCAAGTGCACTTGCAACTAAAAAAGAATGATCTCGCTAGGGGTAACACCATTGTACAAAACCACATGTGTATGTCAAGTAAACACATATATACTACAATGTTGGGAACTATCGCTTTGAGCCCCAAAACCCATGAGTCACCTAAATTACGTGAATCATCTTAATATGCAGCTCCACTAAGGATACCTCCACATACCAATTAATAAGTGCCCTATAGATTCTACTACTACAAGTCCTTAAGCCAAGCCACACAAGCAATAAACAAGTTATTAGCTAAATATTTATTAAGTCTATTTAATTTCGATTTCTAACACACACAACAAAATACACAATAAACACATACCTAGAATAAGCCTTTAACAAAATAACTAGAACTCCACAGCCTTAGATCCATATAACAGTGGATTACATGCAAATCGACAATTATCATAACTAAACTAAACTATTTATTACATTTTCTTGAATCAGCTAACTTAACTTCTAATGCACACTTATTCTTTATTTATAGTTTTCTATATTTATTAAGTCACATTATTAATATTTGTTATTCATATATTGTTGCTAAAGTAAAATACAATTGGTGTATATGAAATAGAGTATTGGTTTAATAGTTAATATTGTTTATGAAACATAGTAAATTAATAAATAAAGCATTTTTATTTTATTTTTATTATTATTAATTATTTTTATTTTTATACAAAACAAGACTAGTTATTAACTAGTTCCAACTTTGGTTGCTAACTAGTTGCAACTCTCACTACTAGCTGGTCACACCTTGGTCACAACCTAGTTGTAACTTTGGTTATAACTCCATTTGCTATTGGTTGCAACTCTAATTACTCCATGTTGAAACCATCGATGTGGCTAGCTGCGACACCTTCTCGTGGTTGGCTTATGATTGATCTTATAACCATACAAAAGTCATATCTATCTCGGAACTTCCAGCTCCTTTTTTTAGAATGAAATCAAACAATGGAAATTATATAATTTTAACTAGATTTCATTTCTTTATAAGATTACATCTCAATTAACAATCAAAAAATCCAGAAATTGCATTCAACATAATACTATGGAAAACTTCTTGGTTCTTGTGTCTATACAATTGCAATACCCCAATATAGTAATTGAAACAACTTTACAAACACCAACCTTCACCATTACCAAGTTTATAAATATCAAATCTCTAGCACATTTCCATGACTTCCGATCAATGATATAAAGTACTTGATTCTTGGAGAAATCATTCATTTTGCAATTTGTAGATCTCCTTAGCACCTAATAACAACACAACAACAAAATAGTAATACACCACCTTTCTATTCTCTTGACTTTTTAACAAACGGTCTTTCTCCTTGAATTTTGGATGGAGTAGGGAGAATGGTATATTATGGTTATGTAGATAGAGAAATTATCATTTGGAGAGGTAGAAGAAAGAGAGAAAATTGAAGGAGAGGATCGTTTTAAGATATTAAAACTTGGGTTTAATTAAAAAATATCCCTGATATTAAAATTAAATAAGTAAGAGCTAGTGTTTTGAAATAAATGAAAATATATAAACAGATTTTAGGGTATTTCATCATGAATATTATAATTATTTATTTACCACAGAAGTTAAGAGACTGGCTATCGAAAGTAACATTAGTATTTACGCATACAGAGGCAGTAGCCATAGTTTTGGATGGTTTTAATTTTCTCTCTTCTTATATATATTTTATTCGTGTCTAGCTCACATATGTTTTAAGTCTTACGAAATATGTTCTTTAACAAGCTTTTTTATTTTTTTTTTCTTTTAATCTGTATGATCATATATATATTCACCTATTAATTTATTTTATGCTGGAAAAAGTTCTTCGATTAAAAATAAATAAATTAATTAATGGTAATACAACTGATACCCAGACATTTGCAACTATTGATTTTCCAGAAAATCTATGTAAAGGGACAACTGTAATTAATATTGGATCATACAGAATGCGAAAAAATAATAAATAATTGAAATATGTATAGCAAATTACGTTGGTGATCTGATCACGGGTGGTAGGTTTGTATGATGCCTTTGTTCCTTCTCAAACACTCAAAAAACCCGATATGTATTCATTAGCTTAGCATTTAGTCATAAAAAGCAAGGGACATCCAACGTAACTTCATCTATAAATTCATGTCCCATGTTGATCCCGTCCATGGGGAACACCAAATCTGGCAGAATCACCAAAAAGCCAAAACAATAGTTTAAAGGTCGCAAATCTACCACCAAAGGGTTTTTTTTTTTTTTCTTTTTTTTTTTTAACTATCATACTTAAGGCAGAGAGCCAGCATCTACTCTGGAGTCTAACATGGGAAAAAGATTTGTTACAAGAGATATACCATGTAAAGCTTAATGTTAGATTAAAACAAAGAGTTTGATATTATATACTACCATACTAAGAAAACTCTATCGAAAACAAACTATAAATATTCTTATATAGCAATTTGCTAAGATCTATCATTAAATAGTAAAACCTTTCAAAACCATTAAATTTGTAAGACCAGTTATCTATCTATTTTAAACCCAATTGTACGAATTAGGGTTTTGGTGTTAGTGTGGGGTTTTTTTTAATTTGCATATTATATTCATACCTGCAACTTTGTCAAATAAAAACTTGTTATTAATTCTACAATGATTAATTCTTGATGATGATGGCATGTTACTATGTATGAAAGTATAATATCATCCTCGTATTAAACTAATGAAACGAAATCTTCAATCCATTCGATATATGTATTTGTATATGTTTATAAAATTCTTTTACAAAACTTGTAGATTTATTATTATTATTATTACTACTACTACTTTTGTTACAAAAGGCTAAGTTTTGAGGATGCATCAAACTTGTATAATATTAAAAGAACAACCCTAGTATTTTTTAGTCTTGTATTACGTAGTACACATGATGAGAAACAAATTACCAAACCTTAGCTTCTAGGAGATTTGCTTGGAAGTACTACTTGACTCTTCATGATTCATCTTAAGTTGATTCATGATCTTCTTTTTCTTCTTCTTTTTATATGGAATTCCTCTAGCTTTGGCTTGACAGTCCTTAATTTGACGCAGATGAGCACGGATAGCTTCATTTCCAAATGGATTGGACTTCTGTGACCCGCCGTTCTCTTCATAAGCAGCTCGAAGCCTTCCAATCAATGCATCTAAGCTTCCCCAAGCTTGCCTAAGGGGGCAAGTACATGGAGCTGGTGGATTGGGTTGTCCGAAGAAGATGCACCCGCCTAGATGAATCTTAGTCTTCCCAAATTGATCAAGGTACTTGAGGAAATCAAGCACATGGTTGCAATTACATTGAGATAGTGAAATAGGTGGTATTTGATTTCTTAAAAATTGCCCAAAAGCTTTCCAATCTCGTCGTTTTTGAGACTCATATCGACTCAGTGGTGGTGATGATAGTAATAATTGATGATCAATAGATTGTGAGGATCCATCAATTAAATCTCTTCTTTTGTCTGTGGACATGAGGACAAGGTTTTGCAGGAGAATTTGTGCAGAGGAAACTAGCTAGTGAATACTTTGTGGAGAAGAAGGAAAAAATAGCTTCCTCTTAGGTCTACTTTAGGGAAATGTCAGGGGGCCTAATGAAGGTGCTTTTTGTTCCTTCTTTACTTTCTCTATCAATATACTAATTATGCCCTCGCCAATATGCCTATATCCACTAAAAATTTTGTTATTAAATATAGGCAATTATTATTATGTGCCATCATCAGGACAATGATTGTATCACCTGCCTAGCAGTCTAAAGGTGCGAAAGGAAAACCTAGGACTAGTAACGTATGTACAAATATAAATTATATTCTATGTGCTTATCATATATTCATTTCGCTTTCGGTTAATCCATATGGAATTTATTTTTGTGTTCACACTGAGAATGATTTTTTCGTGAATTTTTAATATTTGAAAAAAAAACAATTTAAATCTATCAAATATCATCGGACTAATATTAAAAGGTTGAGATTAGTAGTGGCTCTTGGGCTAATCCCAATATTAATTGGGTCCACTACCGTTTTCCTAAGCGAAGGACCGGAAACTCCTTACTCGGGGAGTTCCTTGGAGAGTAAGTGGTCATCCGTCAACCCCTCTCCTTAAGATTATTGTTCTCATTTTGCATTTCGATCAAATAGGATTGCTGTTGGTAGGCTTCCGAAAACAATTTTATCCTATAATAGGATCAAGTTACAAGCCTCTAAATAAACATGGTTTTATACTCATATTAGGTCATTTTACATATAATATTTAACAGATTATCTAGATCACTAAGGATTCATTTAGAATTCCTAAATAACATGTCAATATTTTAAGAAACTTTCTCATTCAAGAATCTCTTTACTTTATTCCTATAGTTCTTTAAAGAAAGTTCCTTAACATTTATATTTATAGTACCCACTATACAAAAAATATACACAAACTAATAATAAAAAGTAAAAAATAAAAAATAATAGGAGTAACTTTTTAAGGTCCTTGTTAGAGGACCTAAAAAATTGAAATACCTCTCTTGATACAATGGGCTTCAATAAGAATCTATCCTATGAAAATTACACTAGGGACTATGATAATTATGTTTTAGGGTTTTGGATTTTTAATAAGAATAATAGGGAAAAATAAAGATATGTTCAGGGTTTTTAGAGGTTAATCACTAAAAACCTAAGCTATTTATAATAATTTTAACAATAAGTTAAGTATAGTATCACATTAAAATGATCACAGGCTATGGCACAAAGATTGATCACCACAATTTGATACACGAATTGATAAGACCAAAAAAAAAAGTTAGGATGTTATTTGTTAATAGAAAGAATTCAATGAAATTTCAATTGTTCAAGAGCCAAAACTTACAACTGTTGTTAGCAAGAAATATCTATATTTTCCCTTCACAACCCAAAGGGTATAGAAGTAAAGTCAATCACGTAAAAAGATAATAACATCTAACAAATAAAAATATTAATGAATAACTTAAGTAAAATAAAGAAACAAAATTGATAGAGGGTCACAATCAGAGATCACAAGCTTAAACCCCAATTATATTCCTCTCATTCCCCTTTTTAGCATGTAGAACATGCTCAGAATCACACTTATCTTCACGCCTAGGGTTCACGGCCAAATTTATAGCCATGTTTTAGGTCGTGATTCTCTCGAACTCAAACTTTTCCATTCACTTCAAGATCACGAGCATGATCTTGATGGTGAATCTTTTTACCCCTTTTTCAAATTGTCAATGCACCCCCCAAACCCACATTTAGCCTAAGTATGTTTGTCTTGATAGATTAAACATATCCTATCACTAATTTAATTAGTATTAAGCTGGAAATTCTTTTATAAACTATTGATCTTTAGCATCATGCAACCATGAATGATTCTTCAAACCCAAATTATGGAGTCCTCTTACTCTTGCCTTAGGGATAAGACCATGATATTCGGCTCTTCTCGGGTTCGTGAATATTTGCCCTTAAACCTTCAATCTTTTTTAATTTATCTTGCACTAATGGAGAAAGATCTAGCATTTTAAAAGGTCACCCATACTCCATACCTTCTAGAAGTTCAATTTTATAAGCATTGTCATTAATTCGCTCCATAACTCTAAAAGGACCATCTAGACATAGAGCTAGCTTCTGCGACCTCCTAATGGGAGATTGGACTTTCCCAAAATGTATCTAAAACCCAAAAATCACTAGGCTTATAATGACCTGTTGCATGCCTTTATCATCTAAAGCTTTGTTATTGTCTCCTACAATTTAAAAAATTGATGTACTCTCAAATAAAGCTTCTGTAGCTCTTGAGCTTTATTTAAATCCATTTGGCTACCTTCTAGAGTTGGCTCCTTAGGTAGTAAATCAAGGGTTTAGTTAGATTAAACCCATAAACCCCCCAAAAAGGGAAAGTCTTATTGGTTGTATTGTGCATAGCCCCTACTATATACGAATTCAATCAAAAGCATCCAATTAACCACTTCCACCTAGTTTATTGGCTTGAGGATGACATGTAGTGTTGAATAGAACTTAGGAACCAATAATGGTAAATAAAGACCAACAAGTACTTTCTACACTTGGCCTTTTGTAAACACCACAACATTCTGGGATTTTATACTCATACCTAACAAATGGAAATGTTCTTGTAGAGCCTCCAATGTCCTCTTTTTGCCAAAGTGTTTAGAAAAACCCCCAAAATGTGCTTCCCTAACCAAAAACCCTCCCTTAAAAAGGGCCCGTAGAAATACACAACTTCCCATACCTAAAACAAATAACCATCAGATAGAAAATACCCATGAATTGCCATGCCTTCACGAAATACTTAAGAATAGGCTCAAAAATGGCATCTCCTTCATACAAATCCTCTAATCAAATCAAATCCCAACAGCTTTGTTTTGCATCATACTAATCAAAGCTGGTCTTCTTGAAAATGCATCCATAACCACATTGGTATACCCACTTATACTTAATAATAAAGCAAAGGACTCTCAAAATTCAACCCAATGAGCATGTCACTTTAATAGTTTACTCTTCCCTTTGAATATTTTAAGGCTTCATGAGTAGAATAGATGAGAAATTCCTTAAGAAGGGGGTTTAGTGTCGCCATACTATTAACTCCCTAAACAATGCACAAAGCTCTTTATCGTATATAGGATAGTTCAAGGTAAAACCACTATCAGGGCCCTATCACTAGGTCATGAGCAAGAGACTCCACAATTTAGTTAGAAGACTCATTCATGATCTTGGTGATGCTGAAGATCAATAGTTTAGGGGGAATTTCCGACTTCATGCTAATCAAATTAGTCATAGGATATGCTAATTTATCAAGTTTGAGGTGCATGGGCTAAGTGTGAAGTTAATGGGTGCATTTGCAATTTGAAAGAGGATAAAAAATTTCACCACCAAGATCATGCTCAAGACCTTAAGGCATGATTGGAAGAGGTTAAGCTTTAAGAGAATTGCAACTTGAAACACGATCATAAACATGGCGTGAACCTTAGGCATGAAGATGACATGATTTTGAGCATGTTCTACATGCTAAAGGCAACAAGAGGAACACAGTTAGGTTCACACCCGTGATACTCGATCATAAACCCCCTCTATTAGTTTAGTTAGTCATTTTACTTCAATTATTCTTTAATTTTCCTTTTATTAGACACTATTAGTCTTTTAAGTTATTGACTTTGCTTCTATACCCTTGGGGTTTCAAGGGAACAAATAATACTTTCTGTTAACAATAATTGTCAGTTTTTAACACTTGATGAATTAAAATCTCATTGAATTTTGCTATTAGCAATAACATCTTTTAACTTTGTTTTCTTCTTGGTCTTATCAATTCGTGTGTCGAATTGTGGCAATCAATCTTTACAACATAGTTTGTGATCATTCTAACATACCCATTATACTTGACTATTATTAAATTTATTACAAATAATTTAGGTTTTCTGTAATTAATCTCCATAAATCTTGAACATATTTTACTTTTCCTATTATTCTTATTAAAAATCCAAGATCCTAAAACACAATTGTCATAGTCCCTTGTATAATTTTCATAAAACAAATTCTTATTGAAGCGTATCATATCTTTTCCCCCACCCCATGAACCCTAAAAATTTAAAGTTCTTAGTAAAGGGGAAATGGATCAAGGATCCAAGGATGTGAATGGTCTAGGATAGAGATGACTTTAAAGCTAGGTGATGAAAGGGAAGGAAGACAATACCAGTGTTAGTCCTTGACGGTGATAGTTAATGACCACGGAAAAATACTAATGAACGAAAAAAAAAATTCTTTTTTTATAAATTGATGAAATTATTAACTTTAAGAGTTTATGCAATTGTATAGTAAAAGAAATTATTAAATATGTTTTTTTAGCAGTGTTCTAGGAATGTAGTGTGAAAATTTTCATTGTTGAAGTACCTCATTTAATTTGGTTCATTTTGGGGGGTTTATGATTCTCTAGTGCTTCATTCATTTTTGCTTTAGTGAGAAGGGAAAGCCAGATCAAGAAAATGAGCTCATGATAACTTACTGAGAAGAATAGTAATAAATGGATTTATTGGAATTCTATTTCATAATATAAAGTAAACGGGGCGACCCTGTCTGATACGATAGCTTCAACAAGACCTCCTCGTTCATTTTGAAGATTACATTTCTTCCTCTGAATTTCTTATTTTCTTGTTTACATTTCGTAGAATTTTTAAAAGCTCATGTAAATGAAATGCAGGCTAATTAATTATGCTCTGCCCTTTTTCCTCCCACCACAACTTGCTGTTAAAAAACATTGGCAACTCTGGCTACTTGATAATCAGTACGAAAAATTTTTAAAGTTTTGGTTACATCAAAATACAGTAAAACGTTTTCTGTGAAACACTCACCCAAAAGCAAATGTTTGAGTTCTAAGGCATAAGCGAGTATGGTACAGTTTTTATTTTGAGGCCCCGTGACAAATTGAAGGAAACCTTTGAAATAATAATTCCAATAATAATGTTCTTCTGCAAAATTAATTATGACGACACATATTATTAGTTTATACCAATCTTTCAAACTTAATGAACCAAAGTACCGTTCTACATATAAACAGTTTTACCCATCATCACCATCATACAAAACTTAATTAAGTGCTTGCTTGACGAAGAACAATGTTCCATTTTTTTTTTTTTCTATTTATGATAACCAATATTTTTTACTATAATAGTAATCTTAAAAAATTTTTTAAAATAATAGTAACAGCTGGTCCTTGTTGGTGATAATTAATGATCACGAAAAACCATAATGAACGACCATTTTCTTTTTTTAGAAACGTAGAAATCATTTTTCTTTTTTGTATTAAATATATATTGTATTGAAGAATTGCTTCCAAATTCTAACAGCCGTTTGTTTATCTTATTTGCTATCACTATCATTTGTTTTTAAAAAATTTGCAACATGATAATATGTAACAATTTTAAAATCTTTGTAAAGAACCGTAAATCTGTTTATCTATATTCTACACCTATACTTTATTTATAAAAAAATAATAATAATAAAATTTAAAAAGAAAAAGAAAAAAAAAAACTTTGAGATGGTGAGGCTTATTTTATATGTTTCTTTAGATAGTAGATATTGGATCGACTGATACTTTAACTAAGATCATTAGTTATAAGGTTTGGATTTTAGAATAACTTAGTTAAGATCATTGATTCTTCAATAACGAAAATGTAAGACATATTAGATAATATTAAAAAACACCATTTTAAATAGATGAATTGAAGTAAGAACTATTTAGCGAGCGCAGTCTTTTTTTTTTTCTTTTTTCCCCAAAAAAGTCTGTAATTCAATTTGATGACATAAAGTAGCCTCTTCCATATTTTTATCGGAGCTGTCTAATTACTCTGTGCAAGCGCATCTTCATTGGAATTTGTTATGGAAACTTAAAAAAGGAAGAACATTCTAAAGCCTCTCCACCAATAAACTAACAGCATATTTTCTTAAATAGGATAGTTATTTTTCATTTACAAAAAAACTTACAAATATTTCGTTTTTTTTTTTGGGGGGGGGGGGTGGGCGGGGCTATAAGAGAGACTAATATGATATTAAATTTTAATATTGTCAAATATATTAGCGGTCTCCTTACAATCAGTAGAAACACAGACCTGACAACCCTTTGACATAAGATTTAAATCTAAAGCAAATGGATTTTGGAAAATCCCATTGTTAGGACATATCCTCATACGAGTTTTGATGGTCCCCAATCAGATGCCTATTAGCTTCGCACTTAACAAATCATACAAGTGTAGGTCGGTTAAGGGCGCAATATGAGGGATTGCAATTACTCAAGAGAACAAGAAATAGTTATATCTTCCCTTTCTAGCATTTTTATGTATATCCAAAATCGTTTAATAAATAAGTAAAAAATTGAGATAAAAATATATCGTTATATTTAGATTTATTAATAATTTATTATTAGTATCATTTTAAGTATAACTAATAAAATCTAGCTATTACCTATTTATTTTATTTATTAAAAATTAAAATTCAATTTTTATTTTATTCAATTTCATAAATCAACTGTAAAGTTTTTTTAATAAGAATTAAAAAAATTTTTTAAATTCTTAGCAAAAATTCTTAAAATAAGTAATCCTTTAAGAACTTATCCATTAAAAAAAAGTGGGGTTTTTTAATAGAGAATTGATACATGGAATGAAAACTTGTATAGTAAATGTCGCCCCGAAAAAAATTTGTTTTCTTGACTTTTATCCTTTGTCATCACTTTTTCCACGTGTAATTCACTTACTAGAATAAGATCACCCGGTATTATTTGTAACATAATTCGCACATCCCTATACTCCATTTCTGACAAAATTTACCAATAAAAAACTATGAAAAGGAAAAAAGAAAGAAAGAAATTACTGAAACAACTTTTTTTTAATATTATTTATTAGAATGCAAATTTTAATAAGAAAAATGGATGATTTATGAAAGAGTAAAAAGAAAGAAGAATAGAAAAAACTTAACAGCCTATATATCTATTTGATTTTGATGCGGACAATATGGAGAACACAGAAGTTCACACGGGTACAGGCACGGCCAGAGATACGGCCGTGTGTTCTAGTAGAACTCACACAGAAGCTTACACAGGTACAGGCATAGCCAGAGACAAGCGTGTGTTCCAGTAGAATTCTCACAGAAAACTGACACGGCTTAGAGGCACGGCCGTGTATGCGGAAACCCTTTTACTGCGCTCGCCACACGCCCAGAAACATACACGGCCTAAAGGCACGGCCGTGTATGCAATAGGTTATGGACGTGTATATCATTATTTATTCCACGTGTACGCTTAGATTTTCCCATTTTAGATATTTTACGGGGGAAGTATATATACTCTTTTGTCAGACATATTAGGGTTACGTTTTAATCATATTTTGAAATACACTTCGAGAGAGAATTATCTCCGTTTATCGGTTGGGGCAACCAAAGTTTGCATCAAAGAATCCTTCTTTATTGTTGTGAAACCAATCCATTTCGGATTCGTTTTGTTACGCCTTTCCTCGCTACGTCAGTTGGTATCAGAGCAAGGAAATTCCTGCGGGGATGTCGGCTAACGGTGGTGTTGATGGCGATCGCGTTCTCAACCTTGATCGAGATGCAGAAGTCCAAGGAGTTAATCAATGGGCTCCGGGGGCAGTGGTTGAAACCATGGAGCAGAGGCTCGGGCGTGTAGAACAACGCCTGGAGGATCTAATGGCGCGGTTCGATGCCATGGTGATGGCCACAACGGTCACAGGGGTGTCGTTGGGAATCGACCGGGGGTAGCAGTTGCTCGCAGCGGCCTCATCAATGACTTTGTTGCCGGGGAAAACCCAATGGAATCGGAGAATTGAAGAAAGCTCTTCTGAAAAAAGAGGATGGAATTTTTTTAGAGGAGGGAACAACCACCGAGAAGGGGGGTGTTGTTGGTGGGGGAAGATATCGTGGAATAGATGACCGAAACGAACCAGCATTGGTGGTGGATATCGACCAATCACCAAGGGTTCGACCATGCTGAAGGCAGAGACTTCCGTTTAAGGGAGATATCCCTTCTTTTAATGGCAATTTGAATATAGAAGAGTTTTTAGTTGGCTGGCGGAGGTCGATAGTTCTTTGATTACATGGAAGTTCCCGAAGATAGAAGGGTGAGAATGGTTGCTTATAGATTGAAAGGCGGGCGTTTAACATGGTGGGATCGATTGCAGCACCCTAGGCAAAGGGAAGGGCGGCAACCTATTAGGTCATGGTACCCCAAAGAGGAATCTCTGCAACGAGATTTCTTGCCACCCGATTACGAGCAAATTCTTTTCCAACAGTATCAACGGTGCGACAAGGGCAGAGGACGGTGCATGAATACACCGCGGAGTTCATGAGGTTAGCGGAGAGGAATGATTTGAGGGAGACTGAGGGTCAATAGGTGGCACGTTTTGTAGACGGGTTGAAGCCTCAGATAGAGATAAGATAGGAGTGACAGTATTCAGAACCGTGAATGAAGCCAAGAACTTAGCTCTCCCGGGTGGAAATGATGATACAAGAGCAGAGCGTAAGGTTTAGAGGAAGTAAAAGGACGTACACTTACGAGAATCCTAGTAATAGTAGGGAGGGTGACTGGTGAGAGACCTAGAGGAATGGTTGAGAAACCAACGGGGAGTATGGACAGAAAAGAAGACAAGGCGAAGGAAAGAGACCGGTGGAGAATAAAGGGAAAACCCCAAAGGGAAAACAATTCATATGCCAAACCAATATTAGGGAAATGCTATAGATGTAATCAGCCGGGACATCGATCAAATGAATGCCTAAATCGACGCACTGTAAACATCGTCGAGAGGGAAGAGGGGGGAAAAAGTGTGTTGTGAACCGACGGTGATGAAGAGTACTATGAAGAGGTTGACGAAGTGGTGGGGGCCTAAATTTTGTGATTAGGAGGATGATGTTAGCACCGAAGCAAGAGGTAGTTCACAGCGCACCAGTTGTTTCGCACTAGTGCACATTGGTGGGAGAGTGTTTGACTTGATTATCGATAGTGAGAGCTGTGAGAACATCATTGGAAGGAGGTCGTGAAGAAGCTCCAATTACCTATAGAGAAACATCCGAGTCCGTACACCATCGGATGGATCAAAGAAGCAGAACGAATAAAAGGTGAAAGAGAGGTGTAGAGTTCCTTTCTCGATTGTCAAATATCGAGATGAGGTGTATTGCGACATCGTCGATATGGACGCTTGTCATTTGTTGTTCGGGCGGCCTTGGCAATTTGATGTAGATGCCCAACATGCTGGGAAGGAGAACAAGTATAGGTTGGGAAGGAGGGGGTGAAGTATACATTATTGCCACTATCGGATAAGCGACCCAAGATCCCGAGGGTGGATGGGAAATCTTTTCTTACGATCACTCAATCGGAAAGGAGATGACTGAAGACATCAAAAGGGGTCCCGCTTGATGCATGCCTTATTTGTGAAGAATGCGGGAGAGGACATGATTAACGTAGAGATTCCGGAAGAAGTGAAGGGAAATTACTAGAGGAATTCAAGAAGTAGTTCCGGAAGACTTACCGGAAGGATTTCCTCCATTGCGAGAAAATCCAGCATCACATTGACTTGGTGCCTGGGGCTAGTCTTCTAACCCCTCACTACCGGGTGAGTCCCAAAGAAACGGACATCTTACAGGAGAAGGTCCAGGACTTACTCGATAAAGGATTCATTCGAGATAGCTTGAGTCCATGTGCCGTACCAGCACTACTAACGCCTAAGAAGGATGGGAGTTGGAGGATGTGCCCTGGGGCAGTCGAGCGATCAACAAAATCACAATTGGGTTTTAATTTTCCCCAAAACCTCGCATTGAGGACATGTTGGATCGGCTGAGTGGAGCAATGGTATTTCCAAGATAGATCTTAGAAGCGGGTACCATCAAATTCGTGTCAGACCTGAGGATGAGTGGAAGACCGCCCTTTAAGACGAAAGAGGGATTATATGAATGGATGGTTATGCCGTTTTGGGCTCAGCAATGCACCGGTACCTTCATGCACGTGATGGATCAGGTACTTAAACCATTTATAGGTCGATTTGTTGTTGCATATTTTGATAAAATCCTAGTATATAGCAAGACTCAGGAGAACACCTAGTGCATTTGAAGGATGTCTTGATGGTGCTAAAGAGAACAAACTTTAGCTAATCTCAAGAAGTGTGTGTTCCTGTCACCGAGGCTGTTGTTCTTAGGATTCATAGTGAGTGGGGAAGGGATAAACGGTGGATGAAGATAAGGTACGAGCCAAATTTGGGATTGGCCTCACCCAAGACCATCACCGAGCTGAGGAGTTTCCTGGGGTTAGCGGGATTCTACAGACGTTTTATACGGCACTTTAGCACGGTGGCGGCCCCCTTAACCCAATGCTTAAAGAAGGGCAGTTTCACTGGGACGAGGAAGCTGAGTCGGGATTCGCAGTGCTCAAAGAGCGACTATGTAGTTTCGCCGGTGCTGGCCTTAACCGGACTTTGACAAATTATTCGAAGTTGACGTGACGCCAGTGGTGGGGTATTGGTGCGGTACTCTCTCAGGGGAAGAGGCCTGTCGCGTTCTATAGTGAGAAACTCTGTGAGGCCAGGAGGAAGTGGTCTACGTTACGACAAAGAGTTTTATTCCGTAGTTAGAGCCTTTAGAATGTGGGAGCATTATTTGGTGGGCAAGGAGTTTGTATTATATTCCGATTGTGTTGCCTTGAAACACCTGAGCAATCAGACCCGCAAAATGCAAAGACATGCCGCCATATGGATACAATTCTTTCAGAGTTTCCATTTCGTCTGATGCATAAATCTGGGGTTCAGAACAAGGTGGCCGACGCACTAAGCCAAAGAGCGGATCTGCTAGTGACTTTGAGAGCTGAGGTGGTTGGGTTTGAACAGTTGAAGGAGCTGTATGAAATGGGTGAAGATTTCGGAGCTTCCTGAAGAAAGTGCACCAATAAGAAACCCAATGACAGTTATTATATTCTGGAGGGGTTTTTTGATGAGGGAAAACCAACTATGTATCCCCGCATCTCCTTGGAGAAAAAGGTGATCCGAGATCTCCATGGAGGGGATTAGCCGGCCATTTTTGGGGGAGAACAAAACACTAGCATAGTGGCTGCAAGATACTATTGGCCTCAGTTACGCAGGGATGTAAGTCGGGTAGTGCAACGCTGCTACATTTGCAGACATCAAAGGGGCACTCTCAGAATACGGGACCCCTACACTCCGTTACCCGTACCTGAGAATATCTGGGAAGACCTATCCATGGATTTTGTATTAGGTTTACCTCGTACCCAACGAGGTGCTGACACTGTTTTTGTAGTTTGGACAGGTTTCCAAGATGGGCTCACTTCATCCCCTGTAAGAAGACGGCAGATGCTCAGAACGTGGCCAGACTATTTTTTAAGGAGGTGGTCAGATTACATAGAGTTCCCAAGTCCATCACTTCTGATAGGGACACCCGATTCTTTAGCCACTTTTGGAGAACGCTTTGGTACATGTTCAACTCGTCCCTTAATTTTAGCAGCACAGCCCACCCACAAACCGTGGGCAAACCGAAGTGACGAACAGGACCCTTGGCAATCTGATAAGAAGTTCTGTGGAGAGAAGCCAAAGCAATGGGACCTGGCATTATCTCAGGCAGAGTTCACATACAACAACTCGATCCACAGGACTACCGGTAGATCAACCTTTTCAGTGGGCTATACCAAGGCACCTTCTCCGCTCTGGACCTAATTTCCTTACCTAAAGGTGCGGAAACCAACGTAGCGCAAAAACACCTGGCAGAACAGTACCACACAGTGGCGTCGGAAGTCAAAGAACGAATTGAGAAAGTGAATGAGCGGTAAAAAAAGCCGTGACCAACATCGAAAGAAGAAGTTGTTCGAGGTAAGAGATCCAGTGATGGTGTTCTTAAGGAAAGAACGCTTCCCCCTGGGCACATATAGCAAGTAGCAACGAAGAAGATGGGCTATATAATATCGTGGCCAAGATCAATGACAACGTTATGTGGTTGGACTTCCGGAAAACATGAGAATCTCCAAGACCCTTTAACGTAGCTGATTTGTCTCCATTTTACGAGGATGAAGAACCCCTTTATCCAGAAGCGAACTCGGGTCGAGTTTTTTTTCCCTTTGGGGGGAGAGAATTGATGCGGACATCGTGGAGAACACAGAAGTTCACACGAGTACAGGCACGGCCGAGACCCGGTCGTGTGTTCCAGTAGAACTCACACAGAAGCTTACACGGGTATAGGCATGGCTAGAGACACGGCCCTGTGTTCCAATAGATTTTCATAGAAGCTGACACGCCTAGAGGCACGGCCGTGTATGCGACCGTGTACTGCGCTCGCCACACGCCCAAAACATACACGGCCTAGAGGCCCTTTGGGCCCTGTATGCGATAGGTTATGGATGTATATATCATTATTTATTTCTACGTGTACGCTTAGATTTTCCCCTTTTAATATTTTACGGGGAAGTATATATACTTTTTGTCAGACATATTAGGGTTACGTTTTAATCATATTTTGAAATACACTTCGAGAGAGAATTATCTCCCTTTATCGGTTTTGCGCAACCAAAGTTTGCATCAAAAGAATCTTTCTTTGTTGTTGTGAAACCCAAAACCATATTTGGAAATTTTTTTCGTTGCGCTTTCCTCGCTGCGTCAGATTTGGAAATCAAAGAATGAGAACATACCCTCGTATACAATTACAACGGTTAAAGGTTTTTCTATTTTCAAAGTTACACAAACTCTACTTGCATTTCATAAAAACACACAAAACATTCAACTTTCCCCTTAGATCGGTTAAAAAATAAGTTTAGAAACCAAGTTAAAATGTGAGTAATGCAAAAAATGAAAGAAACATCCCAGTTCAAAAGGGAAAAAAAGAAAGTGGAGACTTTAAAATTCAACTTATATGACATTTGCATAATGTATACGGGGTGGCCTCTTATACATCAAAATTTCTTGAAGCAAACAAATGTGGAATCGGTGACACACACTAATGCGGGCCTTACTACGACGATGTTAGGGCAATTAGTGCCCACTAAAAACTGGTGGATTTTGTGTTGTCAAGGACAAAAACCCTTCTAATTCGGATTTGCACCTCGTTCTCGGCCTCACCCTACACCATGGTCGCCACAACCCCGCCTATGACCGCCACAACCATGGGCCCTTGACCCCGGCTGCCATTTGGGTTCAGAAGAAGCCTTGAATGACAAGAAAAAATTTCCCCCGGTTAGATTTCTCTACTAAGATCGGAGGGCGTAAGCTATATATATTAAAAAGGAAAGAAGAAGAAGAAGAAGAAAAATAAAGAGAAAGAATGAATGAATTTAACTATACTCTACATCCATATGTTTGTATATTGAATTCATTGGATATATAAATATATTGTAACTTAACTTATACATTTATATATTCTATTTTTTATATAATTATCAGTAAAATTATGTAAAGAAAGAAAGTATCATAATAACATTTTTTAATAATATTTACTAAGAATGTAAATCTTAATAAGAAAGATAGATGATTTACGAAAGAATCAAAGAAGAGGAATAGAAAAATCCCAACAAGCTTATATATCTGTTGGATTTGGAAATTTTAAGAATGAGAACCCTACCCTCGTATACGATTACAATAGTCAAAGGTGCCACTACTTTCAAAGTTATACAAACTCTACTAACATTTTATAAAAGCATACAAAACATTCAACTTTCTCATCGGATTGATTACAATGTAAAAAATTAGACAACTTAATTGAAATGTGAGTAATAAAGAAACGGAAAAAAAAAAAAAACCCTTAGTTCAAAGAAGAAGAAAAAAAGGTAAATAACAAGAAACAGCTATATCGAAAAAGGTCCACTTGAACTATAAAAGCGAGGAGCAAGACGGTGGACTTTAAAATTCAACTTCATATGAATTCCTCTGGACTTCATATGATATTTCTCCGCATAACGGGGACAAGGGTGGCCTTTTGTGCTGGAAAATTCCCTAAAGCATCGAATGTGGAAGTGTTGGTCACATGGTAGTGTGGCCTT
The DNA here is from genome assembly GCA_037954665.1 of Laguncularia racemosa. Taxonomy (NCBI): domain Eukaryota; kingdom Viridiplantae; phylum Streptophyta; class Magnoliopsida; order Myrtales; family Combretaceae; genus Laguncularia; species Laguncularia racemosa. Next base: position 22,694 of record JBBMOL010002558.1, read on the forward strand.
TGTTTTTAAAGTTATAAAAACTCGACTTACGTTTCATAAGAAAACACAAAACATTCAACATTCCCATCAAATTTGTTACGAAGTAAAATCTAGGCAACTTAGCCTAAATGTGATGTATGCAAGTAAATGAAAAAGGGAAAATCCCAGTTTTAAAAAAAAATGAAGAACAAGAAATAGCTAGACTGATGAGGACATCGTAACTGACACGGGTTTGAGATCGGGCGTGTCTATTACAAGCACGGTCATGTATGATGTCAGGGAGCTCCAAAAACACATACGGCTGCATGCACGACCGGAAGGCACGGTCATGTGATATACCGGGATAATTCCCAGAAACGTACACGGCCTCATACACGGCCAGGAGGCACGGCCGTGTGTTAGGTCAGGATCTCTCCTAGAAACATGCACGGCCAAGGGGCACGACCGTGTGTTATGTCAGGAGTACGCCCAGAAGCTTACACGCCTTCATGCACGGCCGTGTATAAGACAGATGACGGACGTATATACTATTTTATTTCCACATGTACATAAATTCCCT
>JBBMOL010002559.1:0-23214 GCA_037954665.1 Laguncularia racemosa
TTTGTAGATGGAAGTGATTGCATGTTGCTATTGAAGAAAGCCCTTTATGGCCTAAAATAGGCACCAAGGGCATGGTATGCAAAAATTAATGATTATTTGTTAAATGCAGGTTTTGCGAGGAGCTTGAATGAAGCAACTTTATACATAAGGCATCAGAAAATTGAAATTGTAATTGTCTCCATTTATGTGGATGGTATCCCTATAACTAGCAGCAATTTGAAGTCCATTGAAGAATTTAAGTTGAACATGCAACATCAAGATGAATGATCTAGAAAAGATGTATTATTTCCTTGGAATGGAAGTTGTTCAAAATAAACTTAGAATTTTTGTTTCTTAGACTAGTTATGCTTGAGAGCTATTGAATAGGCTCAAGCTTGACAAGGCCAAATCAGTGAGCACTCTAGCTATTTACGGTGAAAAATTGAAGAAAACTAATGAATCACAACTAGCTAAGATCACGGTCTATAGAAGCCTAGTTGGTTTACTGTCATATCTATCAAATTCCAGACTCGATATCATGTTCACCACAAGTTTGCTATCAAGATTCTTGATTGCTCCATTAGAGGTTCATGTTCTAGCCACTAAATGAGTGCTAAGACATGTTCATGGCACTTGTGATTTTAGGTTGTTCTTTAGAAGGTCCAATTCAATGAATTTATTGGGGTTTACAGATAGTGATTGGGCTGGAACTGAAGAAGACATGAAGAGCACATCTAGTTATTGCTTCTCACTTGGATCGGCTGCTATCTATTGGGGAATGAAGAAGCAAACCTCTATCGTGCAATCAACTGTTGAGGCAGAGTACATTGCTACCTCTACTACTGTCAACCAAGCTATTTGGTTGAGGAAAGTTTTGATTGATATGGGATTTAAGCAAGAGAGACCTATTAGAATCTTATGCAACAATAAATCAACTATAGTCATGGTGAAGAATCCAGTGTTCCATGGCAAGACCAAGCACATCAAGATCAAGTTCCATTTAATTCATGAAGCTAAAAGGGAAAATGAAGTTTAGATCAAGCATTGTAATGGTGAGGATCAAGTGGCTAATATTTTCACAAAGGCCTTATAAAAACCACATTTTGAACTCCTTCGAACGTGTCTTGGTGTATCCAAGGTTTCTTGCATCATGGATGAGTGCCGCTACAACCAAAAGTGAACAATTCTCCCTAGGTGCACTTCATCCAAGCTATTGTTGCTGTTACAAGAAACCTATTGTTTGTAATTTTCCTTTTTTTTTCAAATCAGATTTTATCCATAGCTTGTACTGTTGATAGGTATGAAGGAACTGATCTTTTGGCTTAGTTTGATGGACAAACCTCCAATCAATCAAAAAAGTTTGATTAGCAAACTTTGTTTATGTATAAAGGATGAAATCAATTAAGACAACAGATAGAATGTTTTGCCTCTTTCACATTTTTTCCCTTTCTCTTGTTGTTGCTGCTCTGTTTTTCCTCTGTTGCTTCCATCATCTTTATCATAAAGTGAGTTACAAATAATAAGGAGAAATACTAAATACTTAGAGTAGCTGTTATGATTTTTTTTTTTCTACAAGCGATCTGAATTTTATAATAATGTGACGAACTTAATAGCATCGTTTTAGGAGAATGACAAATTATTTTCTGGACGCAACGTAAAGGAATAAGCATAATAAGTACATACATGGATTTTTTTTTATAATTTCCCGAAGGAGATAACATATCAGATCAAGTAAGGTAAGATTTTTTCAAGTTGTTCTTATGAATCTTAAAGGAAAGTAATGAATTGTGAATCTCCAATTTTTTCGACTTGAGATTTTCCAGAAAATGTTACAGATAATCTTTCACGAAATTTAAATGTTACATTATTTTAAGAAATATTACAAACAACGAGAGCGTAGTTATGAAAAGAAAAATAAGTTATCCGCACTACGTCTTTTTTACGTGTGTCACTTTAAAATTTTACCCACTACTGTTTTTTACATATTATGAACCTTCAACTGCTTTTACAAACAGTTAAGAATCTTTCCGATTTGTTTATCCTTTCATTTATTTATTTTTTTCTATTTTGAAAAATAAAAAGATAGCAAAAAAGGAAAAAAAAATTCCCAAGTGACTGAACATCCGCTAACCTAATTTTAAAAACGCCTCTTGTAACCAAATTTTGTGATCCCCATACACTGTCCAGACGCATTATTGGAGTTGAGTTACCTAGATGAGTGATATTAATGCATTGGCATGAAATAGTCATAAATCCAAAGTGTTGACTTAGCCAATTTGCTACTAATAGTGCGATCTCCACCAAGTAGAAACCCAGCATTTTTAAGTAGCAATCTAGTCTTTCTTTATCTTCATAGCAAAATAATCTTTAGAGCACTTCTCAGAAACTTGAATACTCATGGGCAATTTTACCCTACACCAAATGTTACTTTTCCTGATCATTCACGCTACTATTCTTTGTATTATCTTTGCTTATCCCAAGAATGAGACAACAGATCTTCAGGCTCTGCTTGAATTCAAGTCCAAAATAACAAGTGACCCTCTCCAGGTCATGAAATCGTGGAATGATTCCACGCCTCTCTGCCAATGGTATGGAGTGACATGTGCAAACCGGCACAAGAGAGTTCAGGTACTGTATCTTAATTCTTCAAAACTTACAGGTACCATCTCTCCATATATTGGTAATTTGAGTTTTTGTTGGGGATTATTTCTACAAAATAATAGCTTCACCGGTAATATCCCTCTTGACATAAGCCGCCTTCAAAAATTGAGGTTTTTGCGGTTGAACAATAACTCACTGACTGGTAGGATCCCCTTCAATATGTCCAACTGTTACAACCTTAATCAAATAGATTTTCACAACAATTATCTTGAAGGTGGGATTCCTGCACAGCTTGGCTCCTTGCCAAAACTCTTTTCCCTTTTATTGGCCAACAACTACTTACATGGGCAAATCCCTCCTTCACTTGGTAACTTGACAACTCTAGAGAAGTTAGATCTTGGTGGAAACAAACTAAGTGGTGTCCTTCCCGATACACTTGGCTGGCTTGCTAGACTCACAATCTTAGCTATAGGATCGAATAGATTATCAGGCTTTATTCCTCCCTCCATGTACAATCTTTCCTCTCTGTTAAAGATAGATGTTGCCCAGAACCTGATTCGTGGAAGTCTTCCTCCAGATCTATTCATGTCCCTTCCAAATCTCCAATATTTCCTTCTTTGGGAGAATCAAATGATAGGGAATCTCCCTATTTCATTATCTAATGCCTCTACTTTGTCCGTATTTGATACCAGTATGAATGAATTTCATGGAAAACTTCCTTCTTTGAGAAAACTATGCAAGCTTACCAGGTTTCAAGTCGCCTACAATCATCATGGAAAGGGAGGTATTAATGACTTAGATTTTATTTGTTCTTTAACCAATAACACCATCTTACAAGCACTAAGTATATCATACAACAATCTTGGAGGAACATTGCCTAAGTGCATTGGCAACATCTCATCTCTTATTGGCATGGACATGATTGGAAATAGTATAACTGGATCGATTCCTACAGAGATAGGAGATCTCATCAACTTAGAGGCTTTGGAAACAAGTGAAAATCAATTGTCAGGTGAAATTCCTGCTAGTATAGGAAATCTTGGAAAGCTTGCTGATTTGCATTTAAATGATAACAAGTTGTCAGGGAGCATTCCATCTTCTCTTGGAAATTTAAAGCAGCTGGTTACAATATCATTAGCAAATAACAAGCTTCAAGGCACAATACCTCATACTTTAGGTATGTGCGAAAGTTTGAATTTTTTGTATCTTTCTGAAAATGATCTAGTTGGAAGTATACCCGTGGAAATTTTCCAAATTTTACCGTTGCTTGAGATGGACGTGTCACAGAATCATCTTGTCGGCCCTCTCCCTGAACTAGTTGAAGATCTAGAGCATCTTAACATGTTAAATGTTTCTGAAAACATGTTGTCTCAAAAAATTCCAAGTAGCCTCGGAAAATGTATCAATTTGCAAGCTTTATTTATGCAAGGGAACTTCTTTAAGGGGATAATTCCACCATCTTTAGGCTCTTTGCGAGGCATCAACGTGATAGATCTTTCCCGGAATAATCTATCTGGCCAAATTCCAAGATCTTTAGATAACTTGATGTTCTTAGAGAATTTGAATCTGTCATACAACAACCTAGAAGGCCAAGTGTCAGAGGATGGAATTTTCAAGAACACTAGCAAATTCTCGATTATTGGAAACAAAAAACTTTGTGGTGGTATTCCGATGTTATCATTGCCGAAATGCGACATTGCAGTCTCACATAAGAAATCTTTCCATACTACTATCAAAATTGTAATTTGCGTATTGGGTGGCCTTCTCGGAATTTTGTCTTTGATCTGCCTCTTATTTTCTTGTTGGTTAAGAAAGAAGAGAAATATAGTTTCACAAAGTTGCTCTGGCAATCACTTGTTGAGGTTGTCATACCAGAGTCTTCTAAAAGCTACTAATGGATTTTCAACGACTAATATGCTTGGAAATGGTAGCTTCGGTTCAGTTTACAAAGGCATTTTAGACACAAGTGAAACGATTGTCGCAGTAAAGGTGTTCAACCTACAGAGACATGGTGCTTCACAAAGCTTTTTAGCTGAATGTGAGGTGCTAAAGAAAATCAGACATCGCAATCTTGTCAAAATACTTACAGCATGTTCAAGTATTGATTTTTGGGGAAATGAGTACAAGGCCCTAGTATATGAATTTATGGCTAATGGAAGCCTCGAAGATTGGTTATATCCGTTTTCTACAAGAGAGAGCACAAATCAGACTCAAAAGCATTTAGGACTCATTCAGAGGTTGAATATTGCCATTGATGTTGCTTATGCACTAGATTATCTCCATCATCAATGTGAAATTCCTATCATACACTGTGACATCAAGCCAAGTAATGTTCTCCTTAACGATGAAATGGTTGGCCATGTTGGCGATTTTGGCCTCTCAAAAATTCTTTTGGATATCTCAAATAACAATATAGCAGGTCAGGTAAGTTCAACTAGTTTCATGGGAACCATCGGCTACATTGCTCCAGGTAACAACATTTAGGTCGATTTGTTTCATCTATTTTTTGTCTTTTTGGTATTGTTTTGGAATCTCTTCAAATTTGTGTGTTTATTAAGAAATACATACCAAAAAGATGAATATATATATATATATATATATATCCTTTTATAAAATAAAATACCTAACAAATCTCTATAAAGTTGGATATCTATCATTTACTTCATTCATTTAACAAAATTACCAATTAAAATTTTCTTTTTCAAGACATAAAATATATTTTTTAAGCTTATTCTCTTAAAAGTATGTGAATTTTTATTTCTCAATTCTTATTCCCCAATTACCATTTTCATTATTATTATGAAATAGAATTAGATAAGATACAAATAAGATAATCTTCTAATCACTTAACTTCAAACAGATTTAAATCAAGTATAAAACAAATATAAATAAGATATCAAAAAAAAAAAAAATCGAGAACGAATTAAGCATGATAAATGCTACCTTGTCATAGTGACATCAAATTGACGCCACATTTTCCTCTTCATTTACTTTGCTTTGGTCAAAATCTTTGTTAACACCTTGACATATGGTATTAATTGTAGAGTATGGAATGGGTGCTCCTGCATCAATAGAAGGAGATATCTATAGCTATGGTGTTCTACTACTAGAAATGTTCACTGGGAGGAGACCAAATGAATCTATTTTTCATGGAAATGAAAATTTGAATTATTTTGTCAAAGCTGCTTTACCTAACAAAGCCGCAGAAATGGTCGACTTAACGTTACATGCTGAAATGGAAGAGTTGTCCACTGCAAGAAAACCGGTTGTCGAGTATTTAATTGCCATATTTGAGATTGGAATTTCTTGCTCAGCTAATTTGCCTGGGGGAAGAAAAAGCATGAGAGATGTTGTTAGAGAGTTAACATCGATCAAGAATTATTTTCTCGAAAATTAAACCGGTTGATCTAGGTCAACATCTAAAAAATATTCCATTCACTAAGGTGAGTAATTTTCCTTCATATTTAATTAGCATGGAAAACTCATAATTCTTGTAATAATTATTTTAATTTTTTGGTTCTTTTGCAGACCGATATAAACTTAAAATTGTGGCCATCGCCGAATGTCCTAGTGTGGAAGAAATCATGCATCAGATTATTAGAATTTTTTGCATTTATATTTGTGTTTTATTCATTTGTAAAGTTTGCTTCTGGTTTTCTTGGTGTTATGTTTTCCTTCCTTGTTTTATCTTTCATCAAGTTCATGTTCTCCCTTCCCAATAGTTATGTAAAATCTAGTGGACTATAAGTATCTCTGGCTAGTGCATTTCCTATTTGCATAGAGGTTCCTCATGTTACTTTAGCAACTTATTTGTATATTTAGTGAATGGGAATCTTAATGAAATACATGGATTAGTTTCAGCTGCAACAAAAAAAAATGGTAAATAAATAAATCACATATAGGATTACTTAAATATGTAGTTTTTTTAATCAAGAAAGAGTAGGCATGGACATTTGTATAATCACTTAAACGCTTCTTTCAACTACTCTTTTTCTCTTATAACCACTCTAAATAACTATTCTATTCTAAAACATATATAGTAGAAAGGCACAAACCCCTTCCTAAACACTTTAATATTACAGACGACTTTCATGATTATGCATATTGTTGATCCCAATTAATAATCAAGAGGGAGGGTGAATTAATTATTACAAAAAGTTTTCAAACCAATTCAACTAAACTTCCCTTTTGATTATTATTAGCACAAATTGATAAGAATCAAAATCTGACAAGACCTATCATTAGGACAAAAACTAAAGGAATTCAAATTTTGGCGATGAGGGCCCATTTTGAGTAGATTGATCTCGGAATTATTTATAAATTAACCTCTTTTTCTATTATTCTTGTATTATGTTTTCCAACAGGCACACTTATCATATTTTATAGGGCAATGGACAAACTCCCTCAAACTCAGCTTGTGTGTTATCCATGGACCGACTTGTATCGGCGATGAGCTAAGCCGATGGATCCTATAAAAGACCGACATCTTGAGGATCAATTTCTTTTATATGTTTTTCATTTGCATGGACTATTTATGTTGTAATCATTTTAGGATACTTTTATTTCCTTGTAATTTTCATTTAGGGCTAGCCACCTTAAAAGTGGCAAACTTGTAATTTTGACTACTTTCTAACCCTAGGAGTAGCAAGTATAAATACTTGCTTAGAAGAGGGTTTGAGGAGGCCATATTTTGCAGAAATAACCTAGCACTTTCACGTGTGGAATTAGGGTTCATCCTTAGTTCAAACCTCTTATCAATTTCAACCCAAGAATTGAAATTGTGGCGAGTGCAACAAAAGAGAATTGTAAGTCATATCAATTCATCTTTTTTGTATGTTTATTTCTTCTCTAGTGAGTCATATCTAGGGTAGATTTGAATCTTTCTTAGACTTATTGGTGATTGTAATTCGTGGATAATCATCTTGTAAAGGTTGATTGTTCATTGAGATTGAAAGCTCTTTAGTGATTGGCGTAAATTGGCATTGTTGGAAGAATTTGAGATCACGGTTTTTGTGCTTGTCTTTTTCATCCATTTCACGTGTAATTCTCTTTTTCTTATTGTTGATTAGTGAAATTGATCATTAGTTGAAGTTAATTGAATCTTTGAATCATTGGATTTCATCAAAGTTCCATTAGGGTCACGCAATTTCCTAGCTAAATTGGACTGGTTTGTATGAGACTTGAGAATTGTTTTTCTTAAGTCATTTGATTGTACTTGAACGTGGTTTTGAGCACATCACAAATCATAAAATAAATTAGCAGTGGAAAATAAACAAATATAACTAAAATGTGAAAAATAAAAGATAATGTTTAAAAGATCAAATAGTTATGTATAGTGGTTTCACCTTATATTTCAATTCACTTTTCCGACTTACATATGCCGAGGTCTTAGTTGTCTTCACTAGTTTGTTCCAATAAATCAATGAATCAAAATTTGCAAGATTGTTACAACAACCTTTCACTTTACAGTCACTCTCTAATATAGTCTACAATTATTACAAAAACACAACAAACACCCTCCGATTTGTCTCTTAAGATTAGAATCAGATCCTTTAAGGCTAAAAACAATTTAAAAATCCTCTCATTTTAACATATAAGAAGATTTTTTTTTATTTCATCATCGTTTTGCCCTTGATTCCATGTATTTATATCCTTCATTTCTAATGATCATTTTGATCAATATGACAACCCCCATTATTCTTTGAATAATTTTTTTATTTCTTTTCCAAATATGTCTTTAGAAAATAATTAACTTCCTAATTTTTCCAAGAAAACCCCAAAATATAATATTCCTTTTTTTAGTGGAATGGGTTAAATATACTTCTCAAATATGTTTAACTTGTAGAGGTGGGTCTAACTTATTATAATTTCTGATCCTTTATGTTTCCTTCATACTTTTGGAGTCTTATCATTAGTTCATAATAGCTTCTTGAGCTTCCTCATTCTATAGGAAATCATTGTATACTAGATTCTTTCAAAGTTCCATATTGATATTGAACAACATATTATCCTTTCTTTGATTCATTTTAGAATACCACATATATGTTTGGAATATTTATGAACTATATCCTACACAAAAAATTCATATCTTCCATTACAACATATCTCAACATAAACTTATATTATCCATATGTTTTGTTATCATAAAAAAATTATTCGAACTTCTAACACATATATCCATTTGCTCAATACATTTAAATTACTCCATATGCTATCTAGGTTCTCCTAGTACAAATCTTTACATCAAAAAGAGTACTAAAGGTCAAAATCCTATAGTATAGTTTATATGAATAATGTCTTCTCATAGGAGTTGTTGGTTCTAATTAATAATCAAGAGAGGAGGGGAGGGGGTGGTGAATTGACTATTGATGGAAAAAAAAAAAACTTTTAAACAATTCTAATGACTTATTTTGATTTTTTTAAGCTGGAAGATTTAGTAGTGACAAAAATAAAATAACAAAGGTAAATAAATTGTTGAAAGTAAAAGATAGATTTTGAGAAGCTTAGGCAGTGATATATAGTGGTTCCACCCCATATGTCAATTCATTCTTCTAATCTCCACTTGTTTTTTCCACTATATTAAACAATAAAAAATTTATAAGAGTGTTTATAGTTGTCTCCCACTCTATAGTCACTTCTTCAATATAATCTACAATACTGCCATACACAACAGTTGTTGATCAGCAAAATTTTAAAATATTTAAAGAACCGATCTCTTTAACAATCTCCAACAATCACTCAATCAAACGTTAAATCTAACTCTTTTAAGGATAACACAGCATGAATTCCTCTCAATTTTTGGCTCGTAATCAACATATGTATTTCTTGTTATATCTCTCATCGTTGTTCTTGTTATTATCTCTATCTTTCATCCATTTTACTTTATATATTTATAGTCTTCATGTCAGTGGTTAAAATAATAAAGAAAAGGTATCCTTTATTATTCTCTAATTATCAATTATTTGTTTTTCCATATTTAACTTTTTGTAGATAACTATCTTTCCAATCTTGTTAAAGAAAAAAAACCTTAGAAAAGTAAGGTCATTAGACTTAGGTAAGAAAGTCAGATCTCTTTTCTTTCTCAGAAGGAGAAGAATGGTTCTTGCTCTTTATCCTAACATTTTGTCAAGGTTGGTTACTAACTTGCTCATTAGAAGTAGTTAACGAATGAAAATAAGGCCATTTGATGTCTATCAGACAAGATTGGATGGATGCCCACTCTCCTTGGGAAAAAAAAGGGCTCTTTTCATGCATGTTGGTGTTCATGATCTCTTGCTTTTTCTATTCTTATGGGGAAGGAGGGATTGGTGCATCTACAAGTTAAGAGTATGCTCTGGTAAGTGGGCTAACTAGAATTTATCAATCAAGAATGTCTGGAAGCTCAGAAACATACACGGCCGGATACAAAGTCAGAAGGCACGGCTGTGTATTGTGTTAGATAGCTCCCAGAAACATACACGGCCGGATATACGATCAGAAGGCACGGTTGTGTGTTGTGTCAAGTACATCCCAGAAACATACACGGTCGGATACACGGATAGAAGGCACGACCGTGTATTGTGTCAGGTAGCTACCAGAAACATACACGACCTGATACACAGCTAGAAGGCACGGCCGTGACTATTGAGATATTTGTTTCGTGATTTATTTTGTAAATATGACATGTATATTTTGTATTTGATATTTTGGTAGAGGAAGATTTGTTTTCCTAGTTTGTAAGATATAGTTGCTTGGAAAAGATATTCTCCTGATGTATATATATACTTGAACATGAATTATGAAAAGGCATTTAGCCAAAGTTTCTCAAAAGTTGTTATGGTATCAGAGCCACACAATTGAGTATTGTGTTGAATCCATAGTTTTTCTTTTATTCTTGGAATTGCTGGTTTGTTCTTGGTTTTCTTTGGCTTTAGGTTGATTAATTCCAATCAACAATTTTCTTGATAATCAAGTTGTGAGTGACAATTCTATTTAGAATGACTTCTGAGAAAACACATGAAATCTTAGCTATTAGATTTACGGGAAAGAATTATGCAGCATGGGAATTTCAGTTCAAGATGTTTTTGAAAGGGAAGGAGCTTTGGGGTCATATTGATGGGTCTTCTCCAACTCCTATAGAGTCAAAAGATCGTGGTCAATGGGAGGCAAAGGATGCCCAGATTGTGTCTTGGATTTTGGGATCTATTGAGGTTCATATGGTGGACAATTTACGATCCTTTGGCATAGCAAAAGAAATGTGGGAATACTTGAAGCGCGTCTACAATCAAGATAATACTGCAAGACGTTTTCAATTGGAACTTGATATGAGTAATTATAGTCAAGGTAATCTCTCAATTGAACAATATTATTCTGGCTTTCTTAATTTATGGAGCGAATATTCTGGTATTATCTATGCTAAGGTGTCAAAGGAGAATTTGGCTAGTCTTCAGGCTGTTCATGAAGTGAGTCGTCGTGATCAGTTTTTAATGAAGCTCAAACCTGAATTTGAAACCGCTCGGGCTGGGTTGCTAAATAGAGATCCAGTTCCTTGTTTAGATGTATGTTTTGGTGAATTGCTGCGTGAGGAACAAAGATTGGCAACACAAGCCGCTATTGGTGCAACTGGTGGATCATCTAGAATAGTTAATGTTACATATGCTGCTCAAACCCGAGGGAAGGGAACAATGCAGTGTTACAACTGTATAGAATTTAGTCATATTGCCCATCATTGTAGTAAGAAGTTCTATAATTATTGCAAGAAAAAAGGACATATTATTAAGGAGTTTCCTACAAGGCCTCAAAACAAAAGGCCACAAGCTTTTCATGCTGCGGTATCCAACTCTTGCAATCTTGGTTCGACATCCACAATTGCTGGCAATAATCAATCTATTCTCACACCAGATATGGTCCAACAGATGATTCTCTCTGCCTTCTCTGCTCTTGGTCTTCAAGGGAAAGGTAAAACTACTAATTTTGTTCCTTGGTTTGTTGATTTCGGCGCCACAAATCATATGACTGGCACATCTGATTTATTGCATAATCAATGTCCATATACTGGTACTCAACACATTCAGGTTACTGATGGAAATAATATTCCAATTACGACAGTTGGTGATATTAGCTCCTCCTTTCAACATGTCTTGGTTTCTCCTAAATTATCTACTAACTTACTTTCTATTGGGCAAATGGTGGATAATAACTGTGATGTCCACTTTTCTTGTGATGGTTGTACTGTGCAGGATCAGGATTCGGGGAAGGTGATAGCGAAGGGGCCTAAAGTGTGCAAGTTATTTCCATTACAATTTACCGTTCCTCGGACTTTTTCATTAGCTTTTCAGTTGTTGAAAATAAGGCTGGCATCTGGCATAGACGCTTAGGTCATCCAAATAATGTTGTTTTGAATCATTTGTTGCAAAGTGGTGTTCTCGGTTCCATAGATAAGAGTTTATTAGTTTATTGTTCTCCTTGTAAACTGGGCAAAAGTAAGACATTGCCTTTTCCTGTTTTGGGTAGTCGTGAAATGTTTTGACATTATTCATAGTGATGTTTAGGGAATTGCACCGGTTATTTCACATGATCAGTATAAATATTTTGTGACAGTTATTGATGATTACAGTTGATTCACATGGATTTATTTTTTGCATTCCAAAGCAGACGTGTTTACTATGTTTCAAACCTTTGTGACATATATTGAAACTCAGTTTTCCACTTGTATTAAAATCTTACGGTCTGATAATGGTGGTGAATATATTTCTCATGAGTTTCAAGCATTTCTTCATAATAAAGGTATTGTTTCACAACGCTCATATCCTTATACACCTCAGCAGAATGGAGTTGCCGAACGAAAAAATCGACATTTGTTAGATGTGGTGCGCACATTGTTGTTAGAATCTTCTGTTCCAGCTAAGTTTTAGACCAAAGCTTTATCTACTGCAGTTTATCTGATTAATCGCTTACCATCTCAACAATTGACGTTTGATTCTCCCTATCAATGAGTGTTTGGTAAACATCCTAATTACCATATGCTACATACTTTTATATGTGTTTTTTTCGCTCATTTACCTACCCATGAACGTCATAAGTTGTCAGCCCAGTCTGTTCGATGTGCTTTTATGGGTTACAGTCCTAATCATAAAGGTTTTGTGTGTTATGATTCAATTAATAATCGATGGCATATCTCTCGGGATGTGATTTTCTTTGAACATGAATACTATTTTCAGCAACACCTTTCGACATCTGATACTGTTGTACTTCCTCACTTTAATGACTCTTCTTTTGATAAACGGTTCAAGCTTGGACTTGTCCTTTCCGACCCTGCTCCTGAAAATGCTTCAATGATTCTTCGACGATCAACTTGGCACACTCGTCCTCCAGATAGACATGGCTATTCTGCAATTGTAACTAATACTACAATTCCTACCTCTTATTCTCAAGCTGCTAAACAGACTTGCTGGATAAAAGCTATGCAAGAGGAACTTCAAGCACTTCAAGACAATCACACTTGGGATATTGTTTCATGTCCTACTGGTGTTAAACCCATTGGTTGTAAATGGGTTTATTCTCTTAAGATCCAATCTGATGGTTCGCTTGACAGATATAAGGCAAGGTTGGTAGTGATGTGCCTAATTCCACTAAGAAGCACAATCAAAAGACTTAAGAAAAACAATCTCAAGTCAAGGCAAAAATTGGATCCACAAAGCTAAATCACGTGAACCCTAATGAAGATATGATGAAATCCAAATGTCCAATGATATAATTATAATACCACAATGATAATATCTTCTAACAACACTCTAATCTCATATAATCCACGCAAATATTCCACAAATTCAAAAGAAAACCTTAATTATAAGAATTCCTTTCCAATAGAGAAGAACACGTTTTCAAGTGGATTCTTCAATGATGATCCGAATCCAATTGCTAAGTACTTCAAATAAACGCAATATTTAGTGAACAATAAGATGTATTTCTGACCAAGAACTATCTCAATTCAACCCTAGATATGACACACTAGAGTAGAAAAGAAATCACAACAAAATGAAATTGATATAACTCACAATTTCAAGATGTTGTACTCGCCACAATTTCAACTCTTGGGATTGAAATTGATAATAGTTTGGATGAAAATTAGGAACCCTAATTCTCACATGAAAGGTAGTGTTTGATCTGCAAAAATTAGCCTCCTCAAACCCTCTCTTAAGCAAGTATTTATACTTGCTACTCCTAGGGTTAAAAGTGCTCAAAATTACAAGTTTGCCACTTTTAAGGTGGCTAGCCCTAAATGAAATTACAAAGAAATAAAAGTGTTCCAAAACCAAAATACAACCAAATAGTTCATAAAAGAAGAAATATATAAAATAAATGGTCTTCAAGATGCCGGTCTTCTATAGGATCCATCGGCCCAACTCATCGCCAGTTCGGGTCGATCCATAGATAACCCGCAAGCTGAGTCTAAAGGAGTTTGTCCATTGCCCTATAAAATATGATAAGTGTGCCTGTTGGAAAACATAATACAAGAATAATAGAAAAGAGGTTAATTTATAAATAATTCTAGGGTCGATTTGCTCAAAATGAGTCCTTATCACCAAGATTTGAAATCCTTTAGTTCTTGCCCTAATGATAGGTCTTGTCGGATTTTTATTCCTATCAGGTAGCTCTTGGCAAACGACAGGAATATGGAATTGATTATGAAGAGACCTTTGCACCGGTGGCTAAGATGACAACTGTCCGGCTTGTTCTATCTATTACTGCATCTAAATGATGGTTCTTACGATAGATGGATGTTAAGAATGCATTTTTGCATGGGGACCTCAAGGTAGATATCTATATGACTCCTCCTCCAGGATTGTTTTCCACACCCTCACATGATGTTTGTAAGCTCAAACGGTCTCTATACGGTTTAAAACAGGCTCCATGGGCCTGGTTTGAGAAGTTTCGTAATACTCTTCTTAGCTTCTCTTTTATTCAAAGTCAGTATGATTCTTCATTATTCCTTTGTAAGACTGACAAGGGAATTTTTTTGTTATTAGTCTATGTTGATGATATTGTCATCATAGGATCTGATACTCAATTGATGTCTCAGTTACAGGAGTGCCTTCAAGGTTCTTTTCATATGAAGGATTTGGGATCGTTAACTTATTTCTTAGGTCTTGAGGTTCACTCTTCTTCTACTGGTATTTTTCTTCATCAACATAAATATATTAAGGAACTTATTGCTTTAGCTGGTCTCCAAGAGGGACGTTCTGTTGATACTCCTTTGGAAGTGAATGTTAAATATCAACGAAATGATGGTGATTTTCTATCTGATCCATCTCTATATTGACAACTTGTTGGAAGTCTCAATTATCTGACTATTACATGTCCTGATATTTCATTTGCTGTATAACAAGTTAGTTAATTTATGCAGGCACCTACACATCTTCATTTAGCAGCAATTCGCCGTATTGTTAGGTATTTAAAAGGGACTTCTCATCGTGATTTGTTCTTTTCTGTGGAGTCTCCTATTCACTTAATCACCTATAGTGATGCTAATTGGGCTGGTTGTTCTGATACACGCCGATCTATTACTGGTTAGTGTATGTTTCTTGGTAACTCTTTAATTTCTTGGAAGAGTAAGAAACAAGATCGTGTGTCTAAGTCTTCTACTGAGTCCGAATATCGTGCTATGTCGTTTGCTTGCTCTGAGATCATTTGGCTTCGAGGTTTGTTGGCTGAGGTTGGTTTTCCTCAACTTGGGTCTACCTCTCTTTATGTTGATAATACTAGTGCTGTTCAGATTACTGCTAATCCTGTCTTTCATGAGCGTACGAAACATATTGAAGTGGACTGTCATTTTATTTGAGAAGCTTATGATAATGGTGTTATTTCTCTTCCTCATATCTCTTCTGATCTTCAAACGGCTGATATATTTACTAAGGCTCTTTCTCGACAGCGTCATCAGTTTCTTATTGGCAAATTGATGCTTCTTGATCAGTCAGCATCAATTTGAGGGGGGATATCAATCAAGAATGTCTGGAAGCTCAGAAACATACACGACCGGATACACGGTTAGAAGGCACGGCCGTATATTGTGTCAGATAGCTCACAAAAACATACACAACCTGATATACGGTCAAAAGGCACAATCGTGTGTTGTGTCAGGTACCTCCCAGAAACATACACGGCCGGATACACGGACAGAAGGCACGACCGTGTATTGTGTTAGGTAGCTACCAGAAACATACACGGCCTGATACACGGTTAGAAGGCACAGCCGTGTAACACGATCGTGACTATTGAGATATTTGTTTCGTGATTTATTTTGTAAATATGGCATGTATATTTTGTATTTGATATTTTGGTAGAGGAAGATTTGTTTTCCTAGTTTGTAAGATATAGTTGCTTGGAAAAGATATTCTCCTGATGTATATATATACTTGAACATGAATTATGAAAAGGCATTCAACCAAAATTTCTCAAAAGTTGTTAGAATTATGAGTAAAGGGAAGAATCCTTGAGAACTTAAGCTATAGATTGAAGGTTTTCTAGCTCAGCATCTCTTATGATTATTTTGATTAAGGAACTAGGGTAATGCAATGACAAAGAAGGCCTAATAATGGTGAGTTGAATTAAGCAAAGTAGTCGTTCCAAGGCTTGTATGTGCTACCATTCAGGCCTTATTTAAGATAAGGGAATGCGAGCAAGAGACTTCGGGTTTTTCCTAAGGTAAGTAGTAGACTTTGGTTTCAGTGCACATGTAGAAGGGAAGGAAACTCTATTTAGCCAACAAGGATAGGAAAAAAATACCCTTAGGAAACTTACTATTAATGCTAATCCATTAGTTCTAGCCCATAGTTTGCCCTTAGTTGTCTCCAAGTTAGCTACTTAACATAAGTAGCTTGGTATGGATATAGGGATTTTATAAAGAACCCTTATTTTTTCTTCCATTAGTGAACTTACAGTAAGATATTCCTCAACTTGATTCAAGGGTCCTTTAACTTCTTAAAGGTCTCAAGTCTAAGCAAGTCCCATGTTAGAGGTTAATATGTTCTTACCCATTTCAGTACCCTAGAACATTGTGAACATCCTTCCAAAAGAAAACTCAAAGTTCTAGTCTCGAATGAACCTAACGGTCAGGAAGGGAATAATCAACTACTTCGAAGCTTTTGAGTGCCAAGGACTATGGACTATACACTCTGATATCTCTATCTAAGCCTACTCTGACTATTGGTAGTGATTGAAATGCCTTCCATACAAAAATCTCATCTTAGTCTTAGAATGAAAAAGAAAGGTGGTTGGTCTCTCTTAGTTCTAACTCTTCTCTCCCACATCCTCTAGCTTTTAGTAGAGCCTTCACTTAAAAGGAAGACCAGTGTCCTTCCCTCCTCCTTCTCAGTCTTATAACATTCCTGTTATATTCCTATTTTACTATCTAGGTTAGGTTTTTTCCTTGTTAGGAAAATTCAAAATCAATCAAGACTTGTGTAAATTCCTTGAAAAAAAAAAAAAGCCTTACCTTAATGGATAAGAGGAGGATTTAGTCTTCTGTCAAGATCGATGACTATGGAAACTTAGTACTTACTCTAGAGGGAAAACAACAACCAAATCCTACTGACGCACTATTCTCTTCAATAGTTCTTAACTTGTTAGAGTGCAAATCCTTAATCCTTAAGATTATTCAAATTGAAGATGAAAAGTGGTATAAAAGATAATTTCCTAGCTAGAGAAAAATGGGAAAGATAAATTTCTTGCTAGCTTGGCGAGAGGATTCTCCAACCTAGTTTGCGAGATGATCCTACACATGTTGACCACAAAACTAACCTATGGGCAAATCATTGCTACAAAAAGAATGTCTCTTGATTGAGAATCAATTTGGTTCAAGATTTCAAGATAGAGAATTGCGACACAGAAGGACTAGTTTTTGTGAAAGCGTAGATCAAGGCTTGTCGAATAGACTCGACTACCCTTACCTTATCATGTTAGTGGAATGGGTTAAATATATTTCTGAAATATACTTAACTAGTGGAGGTAGGTCTTGACTTATTATATTTTTTCATAAAGCTTTATGCCATCAAAGTTGTAGTATTACTTCATAATAACTTCCTTATATTTAGAATACCTATTGGAAAATATTTGCCTATTGAAATTCATGTTGTTTACTTTCAAAAATCTATTTGCTTTTAACTACTTTCAAAGTCTTACTACTTGAGATCATTACGCATTAAATCTTCACTTCTTCTACAATATATAAAAACTCAACAAAAAGACAATAACCAAAATACGATATGATCATAGTTCTATCTATCATCTATATATATGTCATCAATATGTTTTCTTATCATCGAAACTCGATTCATAATATCAACAATCTTCCCCTTTTTGATGATGAAAAAACACTGTATCATTTTGCTTTATCCATAAGAATCAATTACTTGTATCAATAAACTAAATATTTTGTAAGTATTCAGTAAACAGTAAGCTTGGAAATAATTCTAATCATTATTATAATCATAACCATCATTACAATTTTGACAATATTCTCCCCCTACATTCTTGCTTCGTTATATCTTATCTTCTCCCCCTATTTAGCTATCATCAAAACACTTCTTAAGATTAATCACTACATTAAAACTTATCTATTTATACTGCATTTTACTCATAAGAAAAATGAGATAATTATAGCATCCTTAAAAAATTATTAAGGAATAGTCTTAAAAAAATACATTCATCAACAAAAAATCTAACCAAAAAAAAAAAAAAAACATTTAAAGAGAGCCTTTCTTCTTTTCTAAAAAATACTTGTCTAAGTGATCATTAAGGTGTTTTCTAAGACTGTTAATCTCCCTTTCCATTTAGATTTTCAAATCTTCTCCATATATTTTTGTGCTTCTACTCTTATTGCATCCAAATAAACATTGATGTTTTTAGAATATTCTTGATGTTCTTCTTGTTGTCTTATAGCTTCTAGTCGTGTTTTTGCTTTTGACTCTAGTTCAACAGGGTCTTCTTATAGTTTTGGGACTTCATATAGATTCAATTGCAGTTGCTAAAAAGATCAAATTTTACATAAACACTTCTTCATTAAAAGTTATATCAATAAGAAATTCATCTATTTGCCTTGTTAGCTCTTCAATGTCTATTGACTCTGAGCTATGTTGAGCATTTTTCTTGTTGATTTCCTTCATGAAATTGACAATTTTCAACACCAAACTCTAAAAAGTGTTTAAGACATGGTTCAGAAGATGTTTGAGGAGTTTCAAGGAATGGATTTAGTTAGGATTTAGGAATTTCAAAATGTGTGTGTTAAGGTTCTTCAGATGATTCTTCCAATCCTTTCCTAGCTTTCTTTGTTTTGATTACCTAAGTTTTCTTAAAATTTGATGCTTTTCCAATTTTTCCCTTCTTATTTGATCCTTCAGTAGCATTATAAAACTTTTTATCTCTTGTTGTCCATATCATCCCATTAACTTCACAACTAAAAGTTTATATATCTAATTTCTATGGTACTCTTAGAATAACAAGGCTCCTTGTATCAATCCCTTTGTATTCCAACAACTTATAAATTAGACTAACATGAATCAAAACTACCAAAGGTCTTTAGATGATATACTTGGCCTATTAAGATGTTTGCTAGACCTGAGAAGTCATCAGTTAATCCTAGAATTAACTTGATGTGAGTTTTTGTAATATAATCAATAGTTATTTATCAGAGGTATGGTAATCCATTATTTAAACTTTTTATTCTTTGTAGAAAGAGAATAAAAAAAATCACCTTACAGAAGATAACAACTATTCCCTATACAGAGGGAATAGAAAAGTTAGAATAAAAATTTTCAAACCAATTTATAAGTAAATAAGGTAATAGAAAGTATTTTAAGAATAATTATTCTATTTTTTCTCTATTACCTCCAACTAATTAAACCCTTAGATATTTTTAAGGGGCAAAAGCATGTTTTTAGGAGATAAAGGGATGCATGTTCGCTAAAGGACTTCTTACATCTTTTACTTTTAGATATTTCTAAACTTATAGTCCATTTATTTTATTTTTTCTTTAATCTTTTTAATATCTTTTTGGCATCTATTCAAATAGTGTATTTACCAATAATAAGATACTAAAAAAAATTGGATATAATACCTCTATTACAAAATTGAATACCTAATAGATCTCTATAGAGTTAGAATTCCTTACATTGTACTTTATTCAATTTTACAAAAATATCAATTAAAATTCTCTTTTTTATTGTATAAAACATATTATTTTAATCTTTTCTTGCAAAAGTATGTGAATTTTAACTTGTGAGTTCACATATCCCAATCACCACCTTTATCATAGTTATAAAATAGAAATAGATAAAATATATATAAAATAATTTTCTACACACCAAAATTTAAAATAGATTTATATTAAACATAATATATAAATACAACTATATAACGCCTAGCTTTGTGTAGTGGGGGTGTGGTCAATTCCCAAGAGCCATGTTTCTGTTGTGCTTGTGGCTGTTTTTTGGTTAAATGAAGTGATAATTTCAAAGAAAAGGAGATGAAAGGGTGTGCACTTATACCAGGCTAATAGTTTGCTAAAATTACATTTTAGGTTCATGTTCTTACATATTCAATTCCAAAATTGGGAGTAAATTGAAATTGTTGTTGTGATTGCATGAGGTAGCATGATTATCTTGTTTGGGAAGTTGAATTTGCTGCTTGTTGAGTGATTTTTGAGTACTTGTTGAAGCCTCTTTGTTTTGGACTTCACCATGAAGGAAGAGGAAAGATAGTGTAATTTTGAATGCAATTTCAGAAGTACAATTGTGTAAGAAGAGAATTGTGATTCTTACATTGTTTGAATTTGGAATTGGGAAGAGCATTTGCAATTTCTAGATTTGAGTAGTGTGGAAGAATGGACGTTATTTGATTTTCAAAACAAACATTAAGATTGAAGGAGTTAATGAGTGTTTGTTTGAATTTGAAAATCATTTCTTACCAATTGTGGAAAGGTTGCAATGAGTGAGTTCATTTGAATTTGTTGCTACCAAGTTTACTAAGTTACAGTTTGAAATTGTGTTTGAAGTAAAGAATTTGCAACATGTTGTCCTTGAACTTGCTGTGAGGAAAAGTAGTGAATTGGTGAAGTTTGTGTTGTGTGTATTGAGAAGAAGGTGTTGCACCGTATGTGTTGTTGTTGTTGTTTGAATTAAGTGCATTGTGTGTGTATTGTGTAAGTGGCGGTGTGAGTGTGTTACACTTGAGGTGTTATAAAGTGGTGTGAATTTGTGGAAGTTCTGTGGAGTAAGGTACTGCACATTGAGGCTAAAGTGCGAGAGTCTAGTGCATGGATAGCAAACCGTGAAGGGGAAGAGTAGTGTTACAATTGTGAAGTGGAAGTGTGTAGTGTGTGCATTTTCGAAAATTGGAGGAATCACAATTGTCGTTTTTCAAATTTGAAATCAGAATTGAAGTGTACATTAAGAAGTCAATTTGAAATTTCAAAACACACATTAAGTCATAGTTAATTGTGTGTCATTTGAATTTAAAATAACTTCTTACCATTTGTGGAATCTTGCACTTATTGAGCTCATTTTGAATTTGAAAGTTGAGCTGCCTTTTACTTCGAAGTTGTGGTTTGATTTTTTGTGTAGAAGTGGGAAAGTGTACCGTGATTTGAAGAGGTGTGTGCGCAGAGTTGTGTTTTTGTACATTTAGTGAAGGGTGAGTGTAATTGGCGTTGGTTCTTATGCGTGTTGTATAGATACTTGTTGGTGGTGTGAATAATTGTGGAACCGTGAGCTAAAAGGGGAGTTGTGTGACGGTAAGTTGTGTATTTTTGTGCTTGTGTTTAAGTGCTGCCCATTGTGAAGTTAATTAGTGTGAAACCAAAGCAAGAAAAGGAAAGTTGAGTTGTGGAATTTGAATTCAAACAAAACAATTAAAGTGTGAAAGTAATTGAACTCATTACTTAACACTTGTGGTTGAATTTAATTCTTAACTACTTAGAAATAATTGTGTGCACTTCATTTATTAACTTTACTTGAAGTACCAAGAATTATTTATTTGTAGTTTAATTATTTCACTTAACTTTATTTGAAGTACCAATAAACATTTCTTGTATTGGTTGAGTGTGAGCTCCATGGGTGTGTAAGGGTGTGTTGCCGTGGTGTGGTGAAGTGTATTGTAGTTGTTGAAGTTAGTAAGCAAAAATGTCAAATGAGTTGTATTTTTCTACTAGCGTATTGCGTTAGGACATGACTTCTTTTCCAACCATTGATGAGGGATAAAGAGAAAACTTGTTCCATAATTCTCGTAGGGTACAAAGAAACTTGTACGTAATCATTATTGATGGTGGTAGTTGTACTAATGTTGTAGCTGCATCATTAGTATCGAAGTTGAAACTTAAAACTATCCCACATCCCGAACCCTATACATTACATTGGCTGAATGATCAGGATGGTCTTTATGTGACCCAAAGAGCTAGGGTACCATTCAGTATAGGTGACAAGTACTGTGATGAGCTTAAATGTGATATTCTTCCTATTTGTACATCCCATATATTACTTGGTAGACCATGGTTGTATGATAGGATGGTATTACATGATGGGTATAGAAATACTTGTATGTTCAAAAAGGATGGTAAACGTATAGTATTGAACCTTATGTCGCCATCAGAGGTCCATAAAATGCAAAGACAGATAAAATAACCATCACAAATTCTTGAGGATCATAGCCCCATGATCAAACCTTCAGAGGGCCAAACTATGCAGAAGTAGGTATGCCAATCTTCAAAGGTTCTTGAGGGCTCTAGTGACACGAGCCAACCCTTAGAGCATAAAATTTGTCAAACACCGATGTGCCAACCTTTAGAGGATCCTGATGCTCATAGTTAAACGAGTAGACCATCATAGAGTCGAACTGTTCAGAGACAGTTATGTTCACCTTCAAAGGTTTCAGAGGGTAGTGAGCAGTTGGGCCAACCATTAAGGGGCTATGAGGATTAGCACCATACAGATGAGCTAGAAAAAGAGGAAACAAAATCAACGGAATGGGTTGAGACAGGAGAGACATCAATAGATAATGAGTCCTTATTTTTGTTGTAGATAAGATACATCCTGGAAATGGGGGAGAGAAAACAATCACCTACTGTGGTATTTTAGATATTGGGATTCTGCAAAGATACTTCTTCAGATGGATTGCTAAGAGAAAACAAAGTCTCTACTATATTTGATGTGCCAGATTTGAGGAAAAATCTTTTTGAGGCTCGAGGAGATGATATGTATCAAAATCCGACAAGACTTATCATTAGGGCAAGAACCAAAGGATTTCAAATCTTGACGATGAAAGCCCATTTTGAGAAAATCGACCCTAGAATTATTCATTTACTAACCTCTTTTATCTTATTCATGTATTATATATTCCAACAGGTACACTTATCAAGGGGTTTAAAGGCGATGGGCAAATTATTTAAAAATAACTTTGGGGTTATCCATGGACCCCTAAACCGTGATGGTTGGGCCAAAATCCTATTGGAAAACCGGCATTTTTTGAAGACCAATTTTTTTATATATTTGTCATTTTCATGGAACCCATTTATGTTGTAATCATTTTTGGGAACAATTTTTTTTTTTTTTGTAATTTTAAATTTTGGACAACCAAACCCCAAAAAGTGGGCATAGTTGTAATTTT
>JBBMOL010002560.1:0-23202 GCA_037954665.1 Laguncularia racemosa
TTTTTTCCCTTTTTTTAAAGTAAATTTTGGAAGAAAATGCATCCGCCTGGCACGCCCTACAACATGGCCGTGGGTCAGGCCGTACCTTCCTCAGTGTATAATTCACATATCATCTTCCGTGTCCAGTGTGTGCCACGTCTTCCACCACGGCCAGATGTCAAGCCGTGTCATACCTGGTCGAAGTTCCACAATTTCTCCTTCTTATTTAGTATAATGGCACGGCTTCATCAAGCTTCCACCACGGTTTCCACCACGTCTTACACCACGGCTTCCACCACGGCCGTGTCACAAGCCGTGTCTCTCACCTTCTCATGCAGTGTGTAGCACGGTTTTCACCATGGCCGTATCTCAAACCGTGCCTCCTTCTAGACAGATACACGGTCATGTACTTCAACCATATAGTTTCTTGTGGCTTCAAACTAAGTACACGGCCGTGTACTTCAACTACACGCCCATGTACTTTCCTCCGGCGTGTAAATCCTTGTCTTTGATCAAGTTGTAGATGACTTCTCTAATTTACTTGAATCAGCACTGTCGAGTCTAATTTTTGAATTCCGTTCCTAATCCGATCTAGACTAGACCCTATGCTCATCTAATATAGATCCTCGACTTGAGTTAGGAATTTCGTTTGATTTTTGGAGTCGCCACCCAACTGTTGTTAGGAAATATTGAATCAAGACTAAAAGGAGCGGATTAGTCTTAATTTGGACTACTAGTCGTCGTTATTTCCTTTTTTCGTTTTTGTGAAAAAGGAAAAGGGAAAACCAGAGTTTCTAAGTTCGGAGGCTAACCTATTAAAACCATTACAGTTACCACCTAATCTCCTAAAATTGTTCCTCTTTAGAAATGTGTTTCATTGTGTTTCTGTTACTTTTTATTATGTTTTTGAATTATTGTCAAGAAAATGATTTTTCATTCATTTTTATGGGTTGACCCGAATGGGTGCCTACGTACCTGTTATTCAGGATCAAACAAGCCGTAGTTCGCTTTTCTGAAAACTTTAAGTTTGTTTGTGAATTTTAATTTTGAAATCTCTTTTGCTTTATGTTCTTATCATTTTAGGATTTTTTTTAAAAATTCTAAGCCTAAGCTTTAATCTGATTTTTGAAAATGATTTTTAAGGAAAAACATCAATTTTGGATTTATTTTAAGAAAAATGATTTTCTAAGTTCTAAAACTCATTCATTTTTCTTTTTAATTTTTATTAATTTTTATGATTTTCTATGATTTTTTATTATTATTTTATAATTTTTATGATTTTTTTTATTTTTTATTAAATTTTCTATAATTTTTGTGAATTTTTTATTGATTTTATCCTAAGTTAATATCTATCCTATTTTGAGATCTAAAGTTTTATTATTTTCCTAATATATATATTTTTATTTTTCTACATTTTATTTCTCTCTTTTTTTTTATTTATATTATTATTTTTTATTTTTCTACATTATTAAATTCTAGAAAAATCTAATTTCTACATTTTCTTATTTATTAAAAATAAAACACAAACAAATAAATAAATAAATAAATAACCAAATACAAATAATAAATAAATAAATAAACAAAATTAATTAATTAAATAAAATAAATAAAAAATCTGGAAAATTTCCGACTTACCTGGACTCGGGTCGGTGCGCGGGTCGGGTCGGTCCGGTCGAATCGGGTCGGGTTGATCGGTCGGATACGGCGTGGAGAGGGCTCGTTTACGGCGTTCTGACGACCTTTTGCTGCGGGTGAGGTGTCGAATCCTAGCTTCTTGAGGGGGGCCAAATCCAATGGTGGGGGTGGTTCACTCCCAGATCGCCTCTTGGTGGTGGTTTAGCTCCGGTCGGTGCTCGCGGTTTTGGATCCTTCTCCGATGCCTCCGATTTGCACTCTTTCCTCACTTTCTCTCAATTGTGATTCCTGTTTTTGGCTTCCTCCCCTCCTCCTCTATTTATAGGCGTCCGGAAACCCTCTTGGATAAGCTCAAATCGGCCGATTTGGATAAAATCCGAATTTCTTCCGTTTTTAGATTTGATTTTATCCCGGCGATTTGATGTTGATCTATTGTTTTCTTTGATTTATCTTATGGATTCGGCTTTATCTTGACAATAATCTAGAAGATTTGAAAAAAAATGATCGATTCCACCTTCGTCGGACTTGCTCCGGCTTCTCCTCGCGTCTGTCCGGGTGAGGAAGACGATCACGCGCAATACGCGTGATTTTCTTCAGCCAATCACACGCTGCCACGTGGCAGCTCCAGGCGAAAGGAAAGAAAAAATTGCATCGAGTGCTCGGGGAAGATTCGAACTCGCGACCTCCAAGCCTCCCACATGTTCCCAGCGCACGCACGAACCAGCTGAGCTGGCCCAATTTCTCAATTTTCTTTATATCGCAAATTGCATATATGCAATGCAATTTTTTTTCATTTTTTGTATTTTTTGAAATTTCAAAAATTTATAAAAAATTATTCATCCTTATTATTACTATTTCTGAAATCGTTTTTCAAAATTGATGTGTTTTTCCTATTATTTTTTATCTTTTGAATATATTTTATTATTTTTGCTAAATTAGGGGAAAATTGGGAAAAATTAAAAATTGATTATTTTTTTAGTATTAATTGATTCCTAGGGCAAAAATTGGGGTGTTTACAAGCACCCTTGACTCCATTTAATCTGATTTATCACCATAATAGAAATTAAGTACCATTTCCTTATGATTTCCATAAAATCTATAATAAATTAACACACTTCTACTATAAAGATTGAGTATAAAAATGGCTCTATCAAACAACAAGTAAGAAAATCACCAATTATCACTAGATATTACACACTAGCAATAAAAGGATGCAACTTAAAAGATCTTGATATTACTCACAAGAAATTCTAAGCTAAACTCGCCACAATTTCCTAGAAATTGATAAGTGTGGATGCTTAGTAAGAGGGACTCTCTCACACAGCACAAAAGTGTTTGTTTTTTAAATTAACAAAAGCTCCCTAAAAACCTTAGTTAACAAGTATTTATACTTGCTCCTATTAAGGTAAAACAAACCAAAAAACTACAAAGTTCCACTAGGTGGTTGGTTTTTTCCAAGAACAAATTACAAATACAAAATGGTCTTCAAGTGGCTAGTTCTTCACTTTAATCAAACAATTTATTGGACCAGTTCTTTTTGGGTTTATGTTAGTCCATAAATAACCCACAAGCAAGCTTTAGTGAGTTTATCCATCACCCTATAAAAACCGACAAGTATACCTACTAGAATGCACAATAAATAAGTAAATAGAAAAGAAATTAGTATACAAACATTTTTAGGGTCGGTTTGTTCAAAAAGGACCCTCATCACCAATTTTGTAACGTTTTGGTTCTTGCCCTAGTGATAGGTCTTGTAGAATTTTGATTCCTATCACTTAAGTTAAGAATCCACAAACTAATGAGTAATTGAGATGAAAGGACTGAGCCAACCTATAATTTAGATAGGAACAAAATTAAAAATGATTAATTGGACCCTAAGAATTTAATTAGCTAACCCTAGTTAATGATAATGCAACTTAGAGCAAAATAGAAACATGTGAAACCAAAACAATTTAAGATTATATTAAAATGAACACACAACCTACTTAGGACTATGGCACCACACTAATAAGTCCTAGATCAATAAGCGGACTTTGAGATAGAAACTAGACCAATAAGGTTTGAAATGACTATTTACTCACAAAATTTCGACTTGAATTGACTAATTTACAACCAATCTAAGTCAAACCAACAAACGGCCAAACGAATAAGATTTCTATTTAGAATTTCCTTAAGGTAAGGAGTTTCTTTTTAGCATTTCAGTTCTAACTTAATCAACTATATTATGCTCTAGGCAATTAACTAGATTTAGAGGAGAATTTCCCTAAAGTGTTTAGGCTAAATAAGCAATAAACCTAACAAGGGAAATAAACCCTAACTTTCATCGATACACCATATAACAACCATCAACTAAAGGAACACTTAGCAACTTCAATGTATTCAATTAGCTTCCTTAGAAACCTATGTTATATATAGTTGAACAAGCTATACTTGAGTGGTTAGAGGCTTATACAACTTTTAAGTTGCACTCAATAGACACCTATAGCCCCTAAAAGACAAAAGGAAGAGAAACCAACCTTTTTCAAAGAATGAATCATCAAAATCCTAGTAAAGGAAAGTTCGACTAGTTTTGACTTAATTTTTTATAATAATTGGATTTAAAGATTCATGAGGAAACATAATGTCCCCAGTGTACTTAATTGTTTTATAAAAACCCTTACTTAATATATACAAACACACCATAGTAAATTTAACAAAATTGCTCCATTTATACATTTCATGAATAAGAAACTATTTTTACAAAGATTTCTTTAAAAACTCTTAATGATGTGCCTAAAACTATGAGTAGATCAAGTGATTCCAATTCCTAGGCAACAATTAATGATAATCGAATCTGACAATCTAATTAATGAATGATAATGAACAAGAACACAATAAAATCCCTAAAACTTATCAAATAGATGTCCAAAAAAAGAGTGTTTGTACAGTTTTGTTGTAGACGCACACAATCCAATACCGCCCTCCCAAAAACTATGGATTGATAAGATAAATTGAAGAATAAATTACAATAGATTTTCTCAAAGTCAAAACCCCCCAATTTTTACAAAACAATAAAAAAATTTAGAAAAGGAAAAACAGAATGCAAAAAGTCAAAAATTTTTTCCCCGACCCCTCATAACCCCGCGGCATAAATGGCCGTTTTTAATTTTCCAAAAGCTGTGATTTTTGTATCAAGCCCCAGCTTTGCCACTTAGGTTTTTGGGCCTATATGGCCGACTAAGTAGAAGGCTTTTGGCTTTGGGGGCCCGGCTTAAGAAGAAATTTCGGGCCCTTGGGGGTTTGGGTTTTAAGGGGCGCACTTTGACCTAGGGGCTCCCATCTCCTACCTCCCGGGCTTTGGGTATCAAAATAAGCCAGGGCTTTTTGTCTCCTTGGTTTCTTATACTTTGACCCCTTGAATAACTTTAAATTTTGATTCGTTTCCCTCATCTCCTTACGTGAAATTTTTGTCCTCAATATAGGTTCCTCTTTTTTTTATCGGCACTTTGAGAACCCTTGGACAAAAAATTTTTATCTGAAAATTTTTTCCCTTTGAAGTCGTAGTTGCCCGAAGGTTTTCGAATCCCCCTGTATTTAATTCACTCTATTAGGTCGCCCCCCAGTCCCTTTCCCTCTTTATATCAAGGACTTCTTGTTGGTGGTTTTAATGATTTTTCCTTAGGTTCTGACCCATTTGGGTGACAAGTTTAAAAAACCCAATTTCCCCATCCTTTTGAAACCATGGTTTTTGAAAAAAATCATGCAGCACCTCTTATAAAAAACCAAAGCTACCTAGTAATATAGTGATGTGTACATAAGGATAAAATCGCAATCAATTAATATTGGTATTTTTTCTCTATGTTAAATTGGGAACCTTAACCCTTTAAGTGACATGCAGACTGTTCGCTACTCCCCCAATGTAATTCATGGGGCTAGGATAAAGGTGTATTTTTGTTGCAGTTTACACTAATCACAGTTTAACTTTGGTGCAACTACCCCCATCAATAAAAAGGGATAAAAATTACCTTGGCCCCCTGCAGGAAATATGGAATAGTTTTTCCCTTGCAGTCCTCAATATTTGGGATGTATCATTCCCACGCAATACATCAATAGCCAGTTTTGTCTTTGCCCGTCCTCATGTCCTTGATCTTGTTCTCATCGTTTTCCTTTGCATGCTGAAAAATCTTTAGGTTAAGAATCCCCTTTTTCCCCTCATTTTCCACCCCCATAGCATATCACCCTTTTTTTTTGGAATTGAGAGCTATCTGCCAAAAGCCCATGCTTTTGAAGCATTGGGTTGACAAATTTTTCCCCTTTGGACCCTAAACTTTTGTCGAATATCGCCCTTGCAAGCTTTGCCTTTTCCCAAAAAAATATCCTCTCAATTAGAATATTTGCTTTTGATTCCACGCCTACTTTCCCCCCCTTTCTAACAATCATTTCTTTCTTATAATGAATAGTGGTCTAACCATTACTCAAGCCCGTATAGTTGGAGCGCCCCTACCTTATTTTTAAAGCTAAGTGGTGGCTCATCAAAATTTTATACCCCCTTTCAGTCGACAATAATGTTTTCTCATATTTTTTAAACCAACCCCCTATTTTTTCAAGAGGCCAATTGTCCCACATGGGTCCTTGTGTTTCAAAAATCCTAAAACCTACCCCGGTTTACCTCCCTATCTCATGTCTGGGACTTATGAATAAATCCTTCTATAGTGTTTGGTATAAAACCCCCTTTCCTTAGATCCCTTTTTATTTTTGCCAAGTATAAAAGTCAAAACACCATCTCTCCTCTTGTTGGGCCCAAGTTCTTCCCACAAGGGGACATTCCTGTAAATTCAATGTGCAAGAAATTTATTCATTAAACTCATAGCATGAAGAGTCCTTCTACCTTACCCCCATCAAGTTACTCTCTACAGGTCCCCTTTTCCCAAAAAATAAGGTCACAATTTTTCATACTCTAGCATTGGGCGATTTGAATATGGGTTTAAAATAAAGTTTATCCCAAAATTTTCATCCCCTCCTCTCTGTAAGCAGGACTACCTTCCAACTTGTCTGCTCCCTTTTTTTCCTATTGCCCCTTTTCTACCATGGGATTAAGGGCTACCATAGGTAGGGGTGCCTGTGGGTTTGCCACTAGTATTTGGGTAAGGTCATCTAATCAAACCCCTGTTGAGATTAGCAACAAAGGGGTGGTCCCGCAATGCTCTTCTATTGTTCTTCTTTCCCCCTGCAGATGACGCCTTATACTCCTCCCCCACTTGGTGTTGGCCCCATTCCCGGGGTCCTCCATTTAAAACTGTGTTTAACATACTCAAAGAATTGACACTCAATACGGAAAATTTTATAGTCACATATCCTCCAAAAATCCCCAAATTGGACTCCCAATTCCCTTTTATTCAATCCCCAACTCAAATCAGCATAAAATTATGATCCCAAAAACTGCAAAAATCCTCTAATAACTAATTCAATTATAAACTAACAATCTTAATGACACAATTTCCAATTTCAATCTTTTATCACTCTCTAATTTAGTTTTCCCAAAAAAAAACAAATGCAGGGAAAAACAAAACCCAACTTCAATATATACAAACAACAACAACCAAACCCAAATTTAAACAAACCCCCAAAAATAACCAAAATATGAAAACCCTAACTTTAATTGGGTATAAATTTTACAAGCAATCCCATTTAAATCGCTAGCAACAAAAACATAACCCAATTAAAAATCGCTTAACCCCCCCCCCAACAAAGCAATTTTACCACACACAAAAAGAACCTAAAATTTTTCAAAAAAATTCTAAAGACCAATTTCTAATCTCGATCTAGCTCTGAACCAAAAGGATGTGCCCCAAAAATAGATCAGATTGTTTCTAAAAACCCAGGCAAAAAATTAACGTAAACAAATCTAACAATCCAATTAACAATGTGAAAAAAACCAATAAAAACCCCTTTTGGATATACGCATAGCAAGAGGTAGTCCTAATCGAAATTTTTAATATGCGTACAAACAACCAAAATTGTCACCCCAAAAAAACCAGGATTGGGGAAAAAAAAATTGAGAAAAACTTCACAATATATTTTCTCAAAAGTCAAAAATCCCCAAATCTCAAAAACAACAAAATATGTAAAGGAAAAAAAAATGCAAAAAGTCATAAAATTTTAACTCTTGCCTACTTTAAACTGCCCAAATTTTGGGAAAAAAGGCCCTGCTTTAATGGGAAATCGTTGCCTAGATGGCCAACTTAAATTCAAAAACTGCTGACTTTAGTCATCAACGCCGCCAACTTTGCCATTTAAGCCGCCGGCCTATGTGGCCAACTTAAGTAGATAGGCCATCGGCCTTGAAGGCTAGCTTAAGAAGAAAAGCTACCAACCTTAAGGGCCGGCTTAAGTGGCTACACCCCGCCCAGATGGCCGACCTATCTCCTACACCACCGGTCTTGAGGTTGGTCTAAGAGGCAAGCCGCTAGTGTCCACCTTTAGTTCTTGTGCTTTGCGTCCCACGTTAAATAACTTTATAAGAACCGTGATTTAATTCCCATCACTTAATGTAATCATACCTTTTTCCACTTTTACCTATAGCTGTTATATTTAAAAAATGTTTACCCTCCCCATATGGGAATAAGCATATAGTAGTCACGAAAATGTTTAACAAGTATACTAATTTTCAAACACTTTTACTAAGTCGATAGATTACTTTACCTATTTTATCTTGACCCAAAATATTTTGGAAAAAGACTCAATGTCTTAAGGATGGTCATGAGTGCTCTTTTTTCTCTATGATGCTTATACTCGTTAAGGAGTTTTTAATGACACTAAATGGTTGGAATGAAGCAAGATTTGGCAATACAAAGCTACTAAGCTAATAAACCGTTAGAAAATAGATCCATACTAGATTTAAATCAAATCTTTTGTATTTGATACAAAAATGGAAATATAGAAAAGCATGTCTTATATGAGACCTTGAAGCTTAGATGAAACCCCAATAAGCTAATAGTGACTATATATACCATAGTTTTGAGATGTCCAAAACAAAGTAAAGAATTGTAATTTCCATTGTAAACAAATTTAATCCCTTTAAATCTTTGATAATTTAGAAAACCTAAGGTAGATAGTTGATGGATGTTGGTTTGCTTTTGTTATTCATGTACAGGTGTAGGTAAGTGAGCTCCTATGCTTCACTACACTAGTATTTTAACTCGGCAAATTAACTTGTGCTTATATAGCCTAGTGTGCATTATTGAAATCCTATAGACAATAGTGGAAGTTGTTCTAGGATTTTATAACGTGTATAACAATACTGTTAAGATGAAGGTATCTAGTAGGGTGTGAAATTTACATCTACTTTGATTGCTTAAGTCTGTGATCTAAGTTACTTCTTCCTCTTCCAAACGTCAAGCTTCTTTATTTTTTTCATTAGAATTCTACTTTTGACTATGAATAAGGTGCACTTAATTTCTTTAGAAATGAAGATATGGATTCTACTTTTGATTCCTCTTGAGTTTAGAGTTTCTGCACACTTAAGTAAAATCATTAGCAAACCTTTCACATGTTTTGTTATCATCAAATTCTCTTGATAGACCTATTTTCTCCCCCTTTTTAATAATGATGAAATAAATATAATTGAACAATTTATGTCATGAAAATATTTCTATTGTTGTCATCTTTTCCCTTTTTATATTACTATTGTCTATTGGTATTTCTCCCTCTATTTCAAATCTTCCCATTTTTTCCATTCCCACCACCTAACATCTCCCAACCCCCCCCAAAAAAAATGTTGTCAATTTTACAACAATGAAGGCCAACACCGTGGACCAAATATATTTAGCTAATACACTAAGCAAGATCAATCAAATCAAATCAATTAGTAAAAGATCAATATATTTAAAAGCAATCCAAGATTTGTGGAGATATTTAAAGAAAGTTAAAGTAACAAATGAAGAAGAAAAAAAGTGAGAGACGTGAATATCATTGAACAAAGGAAAGAAAATATTTCACAATCAAAGACTTAGTAGCTACTTCTAAGGATACAAGATTTGAACATTGAAGTTAAAACCTATATAAAGGGAAAGATGTGAAGAGGAATAATACAATAGATAGAAAAAAGGAAAAAAAGAAGCAAACAATTATAGAGATCATTTGAGCTAAAGAGTCTTTCGTTATTGTTTATAAAGATATAATGTGAAATTGTAAGGCAAATCTATTGTAATCCTCATCAAAGTTACTACACTTTTGAACTTAGTTTGCTAGCTACTTGAGAGAAGTTGAGGGGGTTATGTAGACTTATAAGATTCCAAAGAGTGTGAGACAAGGCGGTGTCTAAGGATCTAATAGCTCATGGAAGAGCTTGTACACCTCATTGATTCTTTTCTCAAATAGTGGACTCGTCAATGTAAAGTTCATTGGTTCCTAAGAACACAATGCTAAAAGAGAGAACTGACTCACAAAAAGAACCTTTATATACCAATGCCTAATTTTCTCGATCTTTACTCTTTATTTATTACACTTACATTGTGCATTCAACAATATATCTTTACATTTTGTTTTGTTTGCATTATATTATCATAGTTATAATTTGAATACGTGATAAGTGTTAATCAACCATAATAATGATCAAAGTTAGTTCATAGAGTTAAAAACTTTTACACGCAAGTCTTTAATAAAGAATTTGAAGGCTCTGATCTGCCATAATTGAGCATAAGTTCAATCTTTTATACTCTTTGAATTGTTAAAAAGTGTTCTCTATAAAAAAAAAAAAATTTAACAATAAATTCAACTCCCATTCTTGATTGTTGACTAAGACCAACATAATCTTAATTAGATACTTAATAGGGTAAACTTTAGAATCAAGATTCAAAGTAATAAAGAAATGGGAAAAAAAAAATGAATGAAGCCCTATAAGATGCAAGGGAGTCAACCACAACTAAGCGGTCAACTACCCCCTTGCAATCAACCACCTCCTAAAACCCAATCAATCCCTTTTCCCCCACCAATGTCAACTATCTTAGTTCCTATATATTGGAATGATTATGTGACTAATAAAATTTGAATTAATTAATTAATAAAAAATTAAATTAAGTAAAATATATAAATAAGAAGGAATAAAGTAAAATAAGTTTAGGATTTCAATTATGTAATTCATTGATTGAGCATAGGATATCATGACAATAAGGATTAGGGAATGGTGTTTGATTAAGCAAAGGTTAGTGGCTTTTTCCTATTTGTTGATTGTGCGTGTTTTGGATAGTTTTCTACACAAGACATTTTTGATTACATGTTAAGTATAAACATTGCCATAATAGTATAAATGGATTAAGACCATGGAGTGACAACATATAAGTGCAAAGAATTATGTAAGCCCATAAACATAGAAACCAAACTCCAAGGTCCTACTCCACACTTTCAAAAAATCGAATCTAAGGACCCACCCCACATTTTCAAAAGTTGGACTCCAAGAACTCACATCACACTTTCAAGAATTGGTCTCTAGTAATCTGCTCCATACTTTTAAAACTTAACTTTAGGGATTCACTTCATAATTTTCAAAAATTATACTCTAGGGATCCGATGGATCCACACTTTTCAAACATTACACAATGGAGCATTATGGTTCTACACTTTCAAAAAATAGACTCTATAGAGTGTCATGGGTTCACACTTACAAAAACTAGATTCCATGAGGCATTATGGGTTCACACTTTCAAAAACTAGACTTTAAGGAGTAGTAAAGATCCACACTTTCAAAAATAACTTTAAGAGGCACATAAGTCCACACTTTCAATATTAACTCAAGGGGTTGATTCCTTGTAATCGCTAGATAGTCTTAATGTGCCTAAATTCCTAGATTGATTTAGAAGTCAAACCAAAATGTGCAACTTGTAACAACCCTATAGGTGGCTTAGTAAGAATACTCGAAAATTGCCATATCACATGTGGCATAATATGAAAATCACCTTGTAAGTCAAAGTTTGCAATACGCTATTCATGGAATCTTTTCTTACATTCATTAGTAAGATACATAATTGATTATAAAGAAAAATACTTATTAAAATCTAACTTTCCACAGTTTGCCAAAATCACAAAGAATTAATATCCCCTACCAAATAGTAGAATCGAGTTGCCACAACATTTAAGAACACTATTTTAGTAAGTTTTGAAATAAAATAAGTAAGTTCACAAAATTTTATTCTCTCATCCTAAGGCCTTCAACTATATTTATAATTCTACATCTATCCTTTAAGCCTTGAGTTTGGATCACTCATTGGAACAACCCTATAAGGGGTCCAATAGAATTGCTAAAGTTGCCATATTACGTGTGCATCAGTAATATGAAAACCGCCTTACAAGTTAGAGTTTGCAAGACACTAATTAAATAATTCTTCTTCACCTTAATTGATAATAATATAATGGTTTTATTAGGGAAAATAACTAGGGAAACCCAATTTTTTATAGTTCTTTAAAGAATTGCAGAAAATGATATCCTCACCAAATAATAAAATTGGGAGACTTCAATTTTAAAAAACATTGGTTTGAAAAATTTTTGGGGAATTTGATAAAGTTCAAAAATTTAAATAAGTTTACAAATTTATTAACTTATCTTAGACTTTCAACTATTTTCTATCTCTGCATTATCCTTCAAGCTTAAGTCTAGAACACTCCTCCTTTTTTTCCTAGCCCTTTCCCCGCTTTAAAAGTACCTTACAGGACAAACTATTGGGAGGTGAGCAAAAATTTAAAAAACTATCCCCATATAGGGGGGGCCCAATCCTTAAAAACACCAATTAAAAATAAAAAAAATGGTCCTAAAAACTTAAAAAAATTTTAAATATTTCCAAAAAAAAAATAATTACAAAAAACAAAAAATTAAAAAAATTTTCAAAAAAGTCAAAATTTGCATCGAGGTAATGTTGATCATAGGGGGGCCAAATTAGATGGGGAAATTCAAAGGGTGTCCCTAATTGACTAATAATGAAAATTCATTTGGCATCTCGTGAAGAAATATCATTTTTACTTGTTAGATTATCATTCAAAAAATTTATTAGATAAAGAAAAAAAAATAAAAATAAAAAGTGTTTGGGATCATAATCCAATTTAATTTCCCTACCCAAATCAAAAATCGCCGAAAAGTTTCCCCATCTCCCTCAAGCCTCTGAAATATTTCCCCTCAAATCTAAAAGGCCATTTTTTAAAGACTAAACCCCAAAATACCTCTGTTATCCTGTTTTCCCGATTAAAGATGAAACTTAAAAATAGTCCTAACCTGCTCTTGGAAGTTGTGCAAACCCCAGATGGAAAACAAGGTACCAATACTATTCGAGACCCCCCCTTTTAAAAAAATTTTAGTTGTTTTTGAAGCCCCTCATGTAAACCTTTCATTCAAACATCCAAGGCCTACCCAAAAGTAAATGGAAATGCACACATAGGAATCCCCCATTTACACAAGAAAACTCATCAAAGGAATATTTCTTTCCAAAACTCACAAAAACAACCTTTTTCCCTTTGTGTAAAAAATGCAACTAACCCCAAAAATTTTCCAACTAAATGCAAGTTATAAGGGCTAGGATGTGGGCTAGGGGAAAAAAAAATTGTAAAATTTTTCTACCAGTGCAGTAGATATAAAAAATTTGTGCAACTAAAACCCCTATCTTTTTGATTTAGTACACAAAAAATTACCCCCTAAACTTGCAAGAAGTGTGGGAAAAAGTACACACACTCTTCACTAACTTTACAAAACATAACACCACACACTTACACCTTCAAGTCACAGTGCACTTTTCCACTTCCACACAAGTTAACAAACCGCAATTTTCAACAATCAAGGTAGCTCAAATTCAAATTCAAATTGAGTTCAATAATTGCTCTATTCTACCATGTAAGAGTCACTTTTCAAATTCAAATGAACACACAATTACTCAATCACTTAATGTGTTTTTGAAATTCAAATTGCTTCCTTAACTCACACCTCAATTATGAAAATTCAAGTTTGAAAATCATAAATTTACTCAATTTTTTTTTCGAAAATGCAACACAACCATTCACTCTTCTCCACTTGATCACAAAGGATCAACACTCCTTACTCCTCACGTGATGAGATCCGGATGAGAGCCAAGCCGGAAGAAGAAATGTGGATCCTCTTGAAGTGCCGCCTGGACCGATCATAAGAAATCGAGCAAAACAATTCAAGGAAGCACTTAACGAGTTGATAAAGGTTGTCCATGAAGCCGGAAAGGATTGGAGCAATCATGAAGTTGGAACAGATTGGAACAACCATTGGAAGACCCTTGCTTTTGTAAAGTTATACTGGACACGGGTTGAAGAGGCGTGTATTTTCAAGGCACGGCCGTGTATGGAGTCAAGCAAATCCACAGACAGATACACGGCTAAAGTACACGGGCGTGTATTTTTGCCAGAAGTTGCACAGACAGATACACGATCAAGTACACGGGCTTGTACGTTGTAGAAGTTGCACAGACAAGTACACGGCCAAAGTACACGGGCGTGTACACGGGCCGTGTATCCCCTGTCGGCCAGCTTGTTCTGTTTCACTTTTTTATGTCACTTAACTAAACTACGTCGTTTTGGACTTGTTTTTACACGAATTGTAACCCTAGTATAAAAGCTCCTAAGGTTTAGAACATTGGAGATTAGACATCATTGAACATTAAACATTTTTGAGAGCACCTCTCTTGGGTTCTTCATAAACTTAATTCGAACTTATCGGATTGATTTCTGTGGCGTTCATCCCGACTTATCAATCGGTTTTCCATCCCGATTGTGGCGTCTTCACTTTTATACCAAAGGGTTCTTGTCTCGCTTATAGACAACGGGTCGCGGTTTCCACTTTAGGTGTTTGGGCGTCTTAGGCAACGAATTTCCGAACGTATTGGTATTGGGTTTCGTCGCGAGTTGGCGTGGTTCGTATCAGTTTGGTATCAGAGCTTAGGTTTGTCAAAACATCAAGTTCGGTTGAGGAAGGTAATATCAAAAAACCCTAACTCCAAAATCGTTCATATCAATTATCGTGTTCAATTCCGCAATATTAATTTTCTTTGATAGCGTAGTATTTACTAGTCGATTGTAAAAAAAAAAAAAAAAAAAGAGTAAAAATCACGACCAAAAAAAAAGAAGGGAAAAGAAAAGAAAAGAGAAACGTGATCAAAACCCAAAAAAAAAAAAAAACAAGACAAAAAAAAATTCTGATAGAAAAATAGAGGAAAATTTTAACGAACCCTAGAGTTGTTTTGAATTCTACGGAAGGGAAATTGATGTAGTTCGGGTTAGTTCCAAGAGAATTGAGAAGAGGAAATTGGTGAGTGATATCATCGTTGTTTGTGAGAATACACGAGTGACTGTGTGATACATCATTTGAGCGAAACACGTAAGGGAGTGTAC
The DNA here is from genome assembly GCA_037954665.1 of Laguncularia racemosa. Taxonomy (NCBI): domain Eukaryota; kingdom Viridiplantae; phylum Streptophyta; class Magnoliopsida; order Myrtales; family Combretaceae; genus Laguncularia; species Laguncularia racemosa. The sequence continues at coordinate 14,986 of JBBMOL010002560.1, forward strand.
CGTGAGGTTTGATCATATATATATTTGTGTTGTACTAATCTTTTTCTGCAGGAACTATGTCGAGACAACATTCTCCGGAAGGTGAGAGGAGAAGGTTTGATGCTAGGTTAGTAATTGAGGCGTTGAGGGGAGAAATGAAGAGGATGTTCCAAGAAGGAATGGAACAAATTCATGAGACGGTGGAGCAAAGACTAGAGTAATCCACAAACGTATTCCAAGGGCATAAGAGGGAGAGTCGTTCTAGGAGAGTACCGAGGGGTGGAGATGAAATGTCGGGTGATGACTTTGATGAGCCTTCTGTTGGGAGTTATAAGGGTATAGTGGTCAGAATAGAGGGACTAGAGATTGGGAAGATAGAGGAATAGGAATAGAGAGGATATCAATTGAGTAGCATAAAGATGAAGATTCCTCCTTTCCAAGGGAAGCATGATCCCGAGGCGTATTTAGAAGGGGAGAAAAAGGTGGAGATGGTGTTTGATTGTCATAACTATAGTGGGAGAAAGAAGGTGAAACTTACTGCCATTGAATTTTCATATTATGCTATAGTGTGGTGGGATCAATTAATGTTGAATAGAAGAAGGAGTGGCGAGCCACCTATTGATCTTGGGAAGAGATGAAAAGAGTGATGAGAAAGCGGTTTATACCTGCGTATTACTATCGTGAATTGCACAACAAGTTGCAAACTCTGAGGCAGGGAAGCCGAAGTGTAGATGAGTACTTCAAGGAGATGGAAGTCACTATGATTTGGGCGAATGTAGAAGAGGATAGAGAGGCTACAATGGCTAGATTCCTTGCTGGTTGAATAGAGAAATCCAAAATGTGGTTGAATTGCAGCATTATGTAGAATTAGAGGATATGGTTCACATGGCTATAAAGGTTGAGAACCAGCACAAGCGGAAGGGTAGTAGTAGTGCACGATTTTAACAGGGTAATGGTTCATCCACTTGGAAGACTAAATCAATGGAAGAAGGAAGAAAAGCCTTTACCTACCAAACCAAAAGGGGAGCTGAGGCAAGCGGGTTCACTCCTGGTAATCAAGGAACCCTGAATCTTCTACTTCTAGAAATCGTGACATTAGATGCTTTAAATGTTAAGGTAGAGGCCATATTGCTAGTCAATGTCCAAATAGGCGTGTGATGATTTTTCGTGATGATGGTGAGTATGAGACTGAGGGGGATAGTGAAGAAAATGATATGCCACCATTAGAGGATGTTAGTGATGATGAGGAGCCTACAATGGGAAGGCTAGTGGCAGTAGTGAAGCGAGCGTTGAATGTGCAGGTGAAGGAAGAAGAGGAGGTGCAAAGAGAAAATATATTTCATACTAGATGTTATTTAGGAGATCACATTTTGTATTTGATCATTGATGGAGGAGTTGCACCAATGTAGTGAGCAATTTTATTGTTGAGAGGCTGGGCTCAAAACTGTTAGACACCCTAGTCCATATAAATTGCAGTGGTTGAATGATAGTGGTGAGAGTAAGGTGAGTAAGCAAGCCTTTATTGGTTTTCGCATTGGTAGGTATGAGGATGAGGTGTTATGTGATGTAGTGCCAATGCAAGCATGTCATGTGTTGTTGGGGAGGGCCATGGCAATTTGATAGGAAGGTTGCTCATGATGGCTTTTCTAACAAGTATACGCTTGTTCACCAAAAAAAAACTTTTAACCTTAAACCTTTAACACCTAAACAAGTGTATGAGGACCCAAATTGCAGCTACAACAGTCTTTTGCAAAACATAAGGTGAGTGAAAAGCAGAGTGAGAGTGAGAGAGCAAAAGACAATGAGAAGAAAAAAAAATATAAAAGTCAAGATCAAAAGGAAAAGGAGAGGAAAGCTGGGAAAAAGTGTGAGAGGCCAAGTTGAAGGGGAAATCAACTTTGGTGGTGAGTGAAAAGGAGAGGGCAGCCTTGCAAAAGGAGAGTTGTGTGGCAAGAGCGAGTGTAGTGAGCAGAGCGTTAGTGATGAAGCAACCTATGTTGTTTCTGGTTTTTAAGGAAACAATGTTTGACTACTAACGAATTATCTAACTCTTTGCCTAGTGTGGTTGTGTCTTTTGTGGGAATCAAAATCCACAAGACCTATCTTTATAGGACAAAAATTAAAGGGTTTTTAAAATCTTGGAAATGAGGGCCCATTTAAAACAGATAAACCCCTGGGAAAAAATTTATTATCTAACCTCTTTTATCTTTTTCATAAATTTATTTTCCCAACGGGTATGCTTTTTGGGTTTTTTCACAAGGCGATGGATAAACCACTAAGATTTCAGCTTTGGGTTATCAAGGGACCGCCCCAAAAACCCGGCGATGGGGGTTGAACCGAGGATTCCATCATGAAGCAGCCTGCCGAAAAATTATTTTTTTTTATTTGTAATTTATGTTTGAACCATTTTTTTTTGTAAGTTTTAAGGGGACATTTTTTTTGGGTTTGTTTTTTAAACCTTTAGGACCGGCCCCCCTTTATGGCATATTTTGTGATTTTTTTTCTTTTTAAAACCCAAAAGGGGGTGCAAGTATAAATATTTTGCTTTTTAGGGTTTTTGAGGATTTTTTTGGAAATTGGAAAAAAAAAACACCCCTTTTGCCGTGAGAGAAGTGCCTCTTTCCCAAGAAATTTTGCTTTATCAATTTCCTTAGTGAAATTGTGGCGAGTAGGCTTGGATTTGTTGGTGTTATATCAACAAATTACAAGTTGATCCTAAAATTTCCCAAAATAGTGATCCCTATCTGGTGAGGATTTAGTTATTTTTAAAGTACTTTTTTTCTTTTGAAATTAGGGTTTTTAATTTCGAAATTTGAAAGCACCTTTTAATTGAATTGGAATCTCATTTCATGTTCTATTGTTTATCATTGAAATCTAGCCATCGGGGTTCTTTATATCCTTTTTATTTTTCATAAAAATTTCGGTTTTTTTTTGGGGAAATTTTAGGCTTTCCTTTGTTTGTGGCGTGGATGATCATTGACAATTCCATCCCTTTTTAGTTTATTGTTGGGTTTACCCCCCTTTAGGGACATCATAATTTTTGGGATCAGAGCTTAAGGTTAAGAGGGGGGAAATTTTTGAATTTTTAGATTTTTTTTTCCTTATATTGTTATCCCTTTCCCATTGCCGTGAGTTGCTTATGGTTAAAGGAGGAAATTTTTGCAAAATTTAGTTTTTGGAAAAATTTATTGTGGTTGATGACTTGTGTAGAAGTGGAGAAGTGCACCGTGGGTGTGTAGGTTGTTTGTGTGGTGTTATTTTGTGCAAATTGGAAGTGGAAGTGTACAATTTCCAGATTTGAGTTTGCGTGGAAGAAGAGGAAATAATTTGAATTGAAACACATCCATTTACTTCAAGTAGTTAAAGAGTGGTATTGATTATATTTCATTTGAATTTGAAATTGATTCTTACCATTTGTGGCAAAGTTGCATTTAAGGAGTGTCAAATTTAAAATTGTTGCCGTGTATGTGGAAGTGTATAGTTGTGACGTTTCTTGTTGTTGTTGCAATTTAAAGAAGCCTATTATTAGTTGTTGTTTGTTCCTACCTTGGAAGTGAAGGGTTGCAACATATCTTGTTGCGTAAATTTAGTGTGTTGTGTGTAAAGTGTATAAGTGGCGGAGTGAGTTGGTTTTGGCGTGAATGTTTTTTGAGACAAGTGTGCTACAATTACTAGACATTACATTGGTACATCAAATAGATTGCATCCACAAAAATGTCTATTAATAGTGTGAATGGAGAATGAGTGATGTAGCATATAGTCGAATTGGTGGAGGTCAGGGTTCTAATGTTGGCAGGGGGAGGACCTTAGATGAACAACTTCGGGACCTTAGAAAACTTGTTACTACATTAGCAACAAGGATTGATAGGATGACATTGCCACCACCACCAGTGGTACACCTTCAGGAGCCACCTAGAGCAAGGGAGATTATCATGCTCTTAGAGAAGATAGAGTTGATAATTTTGGGCTTAAACCATCCCAGAAATGGAATTTAGACCACCTAGAGGCTCAGAGTGTGCAGAGCTACAAATGCCTTCGCTTGATGATAAGGGTTCCACATATGAAAGATGTCAAACACCACTGTGCCAACCTTCAGAGGTTTCTGAAGGTAATGATCAGTTGGACCAATTGTTAGAAGACTCTAGGGATCAGCATAACAGGGATGAGTCAGAGGAAACAAACTCGTTGGAAAGTGTTGAGATAGAGGAAACATCAGTCGATAATGAGTCCTTGTTTTTGTTACAGGAGAGATACATCCTAGAGATGGAGGAAAGAAAACAATCATCTACTATAATATTTTCAGATATTGGGATTCTATAGAGATACTCCTTCAGATGGATTACTTTTGGGAAACAGAGTCTCTGCTGCATTTGAACTGCAAGATTTGAGGTCAAATCTTTTTGAGGTCCAAGGAGATGATGGGAATCAAAATCCGACAAGACCTATCATTAGGACAAAAATTGAAGGATTTCAAATCTTGGCAATGAGGGCCCATTTCAAGCAGATCAACCTCGGAATAAATTATTATCTAACCTCTTTTATCTTATTCATAAATCGTATATTCCAACAGGTATGCTTATTTGGTTTCACAAGGCGATGGATAAACTCACTAAGACTCAGCTTGTGGGTTATCTATGGACTGACCTGAACCGGCGATGAGTTGAACCGATGGATTCCATCATGAAGCTAGCCTGCCGAAGATTATTTTCTTTACTTGTAATTTATGTTTGAACCATTTATTTTGTAAGCTTTATGGGACATTTTATTTGGTTGTATTTTACCTTTAGGACCGGCCACCCTATAGTGGCATAGTTGTATTTTTTAGTCATTCTAACCCTAAAGGGTGCAAGTATAAATACTTGCAAATTAGGGTTTTTGAGGAGCTTTTTGATATTGGAGAAAAAACACCCCTTTTGCCGTGAGAGAGAGTGCCTCTTTCAAGCAATTGCTCTTATCAATTTCCTTAGTGAAATTGTGGCGAGTAGGCTTGGATTGTTGTGTGTTATATCAACAAATTACAAGTTGATCCTAATTCCAAACTAGTGAGTCATATCTGGTGAGGATTTAGTTATTTATATGTACTTTTGTTCTTATGAAATTAGGTTCTAATTTCGAATTTGAAAGCACCTTTGAATTGAATTGGGAATCTCATTTCATGTCTATTGTTTATCATTGAAATCTAGCCATCGGAGTTCTTTATATCCTTTTGATTTCTCATCAATATTTCGGTTTTCTTGAGGAATTTGAGGCTTTCCTTTGTTTGTGGCGTGGATGATCATTGACAATTCATCCCTTTTTAGTTGATTGTGCTTGACCCCCCTTTAGGCACATCACAAGGTTGAAGAATTAATGGAGAAGGGGTACGTGAGGGAGAGCATGAGTCCATGTGCAGTGCTTGTGATTTTGGTGCCTAAGAAGGATGGGACATGGAGAATGCGTGTTGACTGCCGTGCCAGCAACAACATCACAGTAAAGTATCGTCATACTATTCCTTGCTTAGATGACCTCTTAGATTGGTTATATGAGTATAGTGTCATTCCTCATGAGCCTTGGATAGACTTTGTCCATAGATTTTGTGTTAGGGTTATCTAGGCCTAGGCATGGTCGAGATTCTATTTTTGTGGTTGTGGATAGGATTCCTAAAATGTTCATTTCATTCCTTGTCATAAAACTGATGATGATTTACACATTGTTGATTTGTTCTTTAGAAAGGTAGTGCGTCCGCATGGTATACTCTAGAAGCATTGTTAGTGTGCGAGATGAGAAATTTTTGAGTCATTTTTGGAGAGTCATGTGGTAAAAGTTGGGAACTAAACGAATGTTTTCGACTATCTGTCACCCACAAACTGATGGGCAAATTGAGGTGGTTAACAAGACATTAATTCAATTGTTATGGGGCAATCATAGAGAAGAACATTAGGACTTGGAAGGATTGCCTACCATTTGAGGAGTTTGCATGTAATAGGGCTTTAAATAGCATTATTCATTGTTCACCATTTAAGATTGTGTTTGGTTTTAACCTACTGAATCCTAATTATTATTATCATTGCCATTTAACAAGTTTGTGAGTTTTGAAGCTGATTTTAAGACAGATTTCGTGAGAAAACTAAATATTGAGCGAAGAGCGGAGCAGTATGTGAAACAAGCCAACAAGGTTGTCAACAACTGTTTTTGAACCTGGAGATTGGATTTGGATCACATGCGCAAAGAGCAGATTCCTGTACAGCGTAGATCTAAATTACTTCCTAGAGGCGATGGACCAATTCAAATTCTTGAATACATCCATGATATAGCATACAAGAAAGATTTACCAGGTAAGTATCCAGTAGTGCAACGTTTAATGTTACTGATCTGAGTCCATTTGATGCAGGAAATGATTTGAGGACAAATCCTTTTTAAGAGGAGGGGAATGATGAGATCCGGGATGAGAGCCAAGCCGGAAGAAGAAATGTGGATCCTCTTGAAAGTGTCGCCTGACCGATCAAAGAAATCGAGCAAAAACAATACAAGGAAGCACTTAACGAGTTGATAAAGGTTGTCCATGAAGCCGGAAAGGATTGGAGCAATCATGAAGTTGGAACGGATTGGAACAACCATTGGAAGACCCTTGCATTTTGTACAAGTTATACTGGACACGGTTGAAGAGGGCGTGTATTTTCAAGGCACGGCCGTGTATGGAGTCAAGCAAATCCACAGACAGATACACGGCTAAAGTACACGGCGTGTATGTTGCTAGAAGTTGCACAGACAGATACACGGTCAAAGTACACGGGCGTGTATGTTGCAGAAGTTGCACAGACAGTACACGGCCAAAGTACACGGGCGTGTACACAGGCCGTGTATCCCCTGTCGGCCACTTGTTCTGTTTCGCGTTTTTATGTCACTTAACTAAACTACGTCGTTTTGGACTTGTTTTTACACGAATTGTAACCCTAGTATAAAAGCTCCTAGGTTTAGAACATTGGAGATTAGACATCATTGAACATTAAACACTTTGAGAGGCACCTCTCTTGGTTCTTCACGAACTAATTCGAACTTATCGGATTGATTTCCATGGCGTTCATCCCGACTTATCAATCGGTTTTCCATCCCGATTGTGGCGTCTTCACCTTTTATACCAAGGTTCTTGTCTCGCTTATAGACAACGGGTCGCGTTTTCCCACATTTAGGTGTTTGGGCGTCTTAGGCAACGAATTCCGAACGTATTGGTATTGGGTTTCGTCATGAGTTGGCGTGGTTCGTATCATCACGGTCCACTTCAAGGACACTACACACTCACAACCAATTCTTAAGGAAGCCAAGAATGTAACAAGTACTCTAAATCTACAACAACTAACAACAATGATAACACTTCAACAAAATAATGAAATAACTCAACTCCACTTCACAATTTGGAGCAAGGTGCTAACTCAACAATCCCTAAATTTCTGAATTCAAAATCAATTAACCCCTTCTCACAACCACAAGCTCTAATACCAAAAGATGATGTGCTTAAAAGTGAGTCTAAGCACACAAAATCCAATTGAAAGACCAATTATACAATGGCAATACAACTAGTCCTCCAATTGCGTAAATCCTCAATGCTTATAAACCAAATCCACAAATGTTGACGTAATCAAATTAAATATCCAAGAAAGATAAGTTGTGATAACCAAAAACTGATATGCTTAAAAGGGCTCTAAGCATATGTAAAGAAACCAATTGAACAACTCCTAATCACAAGATCAAAGCCGGATCAATTTGGAACAAATTGACGTAAACCCTAAAATTTGAATGTGATCCGAATTACAAAATCAAAGAGGATTAAAACCACAATGATGATGCTACTCAAATGAATCAAGAACACAATTCAATATCCAATGAAATCCCAATCACTAACACATATAAATAAGATCGTGAACTCCTCCTTAACACAATGGAATTCCACGCAAAGCAATATAAGACAAATTGAAGTAATATAATGATATAAAACCAATCAATTTGATAACATAATATGAATGGATTTTGGGATCACAAATGATGCCAAAATCATAACAATAAGAAACCCACCTTAATCAACCCTAGATATTACACACTAGTGATGAAAAGGAAATCAACTTAGGGAATTGATATAACTCACAATTCATTAGTTACAAACTTACCACAATTCCCAAATTTGATTGAAATTGATAAGAGTCCTATGAAATCTTAGGAAACCCTAACTCTCACGAAAAAAGTTTGCTACAATTTTTAAGTGTA
>JBBMOL010002561.1:0-23171 GCA_037954665.1 Laguncularia racemosa
CTTTTTGAAATTTTAAAACATTTCCTTTACAATATTAAATTTTGATCTAGACTTGCCTCTTCAAAAAATACTTGAGTAAACTTCTTTGATCTCCCTCTAAAAAATAAGCCAGCTAAAGATCATCGGATCCAACACTATCATTCTCCATCTTATCAAAACTCAAAAGAGAGGATTTAAAACCTAACAATTTCTACACATTCATCCCCAATATATAAGTTTTTTATCGAAAATGCTTGTAAGAGGGAGGAAAAGGGAAAAAAATATATCATTGTTTGTTAGCCCACTTGAGAATGTCTATCCATATTTTTTAATTCAATGTTGAGTGAAGTGATCCCAAAGATCTATGTTAGATGGATTTTCCCTTCACCCTTAAAAAGAAAGTACAAACTTTACAATACACAAAAGGATGTTTGGGCCCCCAACGGGGGTTCTTTTTCATAAAAAAAGGCTTAACTTGCTACTTTGATGAATTGTTGTTCTCTCAAAAAGAGCTTTTAAATACATCATCTATGTGCATAATTGAATATTTAGAAAAAGCTTTATATAAAATTTCTTTCCCAAACTCAAAATTTTTCATTGTGGCAATTTTTCTTTTTTTTTTCCAAAAAGTGTTATTTTAAAAATTTTTTGTTGTATCAAAAAAACAAACAAAACAAACCTTCCACATCTCGAAGTAGATGTGCCATCAAATTGTTAAATATCAATTTCATTATCCCCAATTGTTTTTAAGGGGTCTACTGATCGCTCAGAATGTATATAAAAAAAAAGCCCCAATAGCGAAAAGTGCACTGGTCATATCAAGTAATAGAGTGGTAAAAAGAAAGGTTGTCGATCCCTCGGGGAAAACCCTTTAGAGTACTAGCCTATGGTAATTCTTATCAATATCTAGGTGTTTAAAAGGGTTTTAAAAATGTCTAAGCTAAAAATTTAACTTAAAGCAAAAAAGGAGAATTTTATAAAGGGAATCTATCAATTTGAATGGGGGAAAAATTGAATTCACCCGAGATTCTTTAATAAAACCTGCTACCATGTTATACAACTAGGGGTTTATAAGGTTATTCAAGTGATTTTAAAAAAATTCCTTTTTATAAAAATTTAAACCCTTTAAAATTCAATTTAGTCGGCTTCCGCGTCCCCCTTTTAAACCCAAAGGGAAATTTCAAAATTATGTTCATACACCTCCCGATGCTACAAACAACTAATGCCCTAAATCAATTAAACCCTAACCCCTTAGTGTTTTAATTTAAAACAAGAAACATTGCATTGCGCCCTCCATAAACTCTAAAAAAAACCCAATTATCGCAACCCCCGTTTTGACAATTAGTCTAATTAAGAATTCCTAAAAAAACCCTAATCAATTTCCCGTATCAAAAGGATTTCTAACAATTATAATCAAAGACCATTATAATTGAAATAAAAGGGGAATTGCAATCATGAATAACCCTAATAACTCCTAATCATATAACATGACTACAATTACCCTTTTTTAACATTCTAGGTTTTTCACCCAAAATTTCCAAAAAAAAAGACTTACAATTCATGGGAAAAAGGGAAACATGATTATGATTCAAGGAGATTCGTGCAAAAGAAAATCATATTCAATGTTGGTCAAATCTTGAATTGAATATAAGGGGATAAAGTTCAAAAATCACCAATTCAAAAAATACAAATAAAACCTTAAATTTCAAGGGAAATCCACAAATCCTTCACAAAAAGGGTGATAATCTCCACCAAAAAACATAAAGTTTTCTTTCCCAAAATTTGATCTCCACAATTCTCCCTTTCAACTAGGTTAAAAATACTTTGAGAATAAGAAAAATTGACTAAAAAAATCCCCTACAAATCGACCTGGACCTAATATATATGAAGGGGGGCGAGGAGTTTAATTAAACAAGACCGGCTCAAGGGCCCTTAGCCTTTTATTTAAGCCCGGGCCCTAAAGGCCGGCGGCTCTTTATTTTTCCTTTGCCATCCTTCAATCTTTTCATTCTTCAATTTGTATGCAATCTCTCCAAATTGATTAAGCTTTGAAATCAAAAATCCCCCAACATCTAAAATGTAAAAATAAACATGATTAAGTACCATTTCCTTGTGATTTCTCTAAAATAATAAAGACTACTTGCAAATTGCTTAATGAATTATGAGTGAAATATGCCTTTATCAACTCCCCCACCCCTTAAACTTTTGCTTGTCCTCAAGCAAATAAAACCGAAAGAAAACCATCCTAGAAAGTACAAAAATTTTTTATTTTCCTACAAATTTAAAATCTATCATCTCTACTTCTGACTCACTACTTTGTGATGCCCAACCCTTCAAAACCAAAAAATGGGAATAGGGGATTAGAGTTACTATACTCAAAATTTAAACCCAAATAATCTAGAGAAAACAAACTTTAATCCAAACATTTAAACCAAGAATTCTTATTCCAAAAGTAGATATTTAGTCCTAAAGGAAAAAACACCCATTTTAAAATTCACTGGCAATTAGCAAGCATATGATCCTTCCCATCACTTCTTTAAAAAAGGTCAACATTTAAAAAGAAAAACAATTTTGGTATCAATTTCCCTTTTCCCAGATTTTCTCCCCTTTTTATTATAAGTCCAAAGTAACTTATTGATGAGCATTCACTAAAAAAATCTACTCTCTTTTTTTTTTTTTCTATTTAAAAAAAGTTCGTGTATTGAAATTTTTTCTTCTCCGCCCTTTTCGCTATAGTGAGATTTACTGATTCGGCACATCCCCGGGGTCATCACCCAAGTGACCAGGTTTTAAAGGGACCCCATCGAAAATTCCCTCCCCTCTAGCATTCAAGGTTTTTTGGGTACTCTTAACTCAATTACCTGAGTCATTGGAGTAAGGCAACTTTTTCATTTTAATGCTATAAGAATTAAGACTTTTTTATAAGGGGAAATCACTAAGTGAGGAGTTTCCCTTACCTCTTTCATTAGATATTGAAAAGTTTTTCCAAAGCAATTTTTTAAAGAGTATACGTTTGAAAAGAGACCCAAAATTTAGACCTGTTTATCTTTCACAAGAGGCCCAAATAGACTCTTAAACTTAAAATTTAAAAGGGCCAAAAAAACTAGGTAAATTTGATTTCTAAAGTTTTATTCATTAATTTTAACTAAGTACAAAAATCAAAAACAGTGGTGATTTGGGTTTAAAAATTGAGTTATTATTTTTAATAAATCATAAACAGATGCAAAAGGCTTTTGGGTTTTTTTTTTTTTTTTTGGGTATAATCTCTTTTTTTCCCAAAAAAATTTTTTTTTGAAAAAAACGGGCCCTAAAAATTATCAGATAACTCAGGGACAAATACAGTTCAAAAAAGGGAAGAGTATGATCATCAAAGCACAGAAAGGAAATACTCATCTCAATTTAATACCAAATTCCCTTCCCCACACTTAAGAATAGACAGGGGTCCACTTTGGGTCTCCATCAATGCAAAAACAAAATGGGAAAGGGAAAATAAGCAAAAGGAAGGGTTTACCCCCCTGTATAACATGTAGAAGCCATATTTAAATCCCATCAAATTTGGGAAGGAGGTTTGGTCCTTGTGAACATTCACTTTGCATTTTCCTAAAAAAAATTAAAAGAAACCAACGAAACCCCAAAAAAGAAAACGAAAAAATATGGGCTCCCCCTCCCATAAAGCGCTTTTTTTTATAGTCATCAGCCTGACTATCAGGGTTTGTCATTCAGCTTAAATCAAGGAGTTTAAACAACTCCTCCAACACCATCGTCTTCATATTAGGATTCCAAGCTTCCTTCCATGGAAATGGTGCCCTTTTTTTCAACTTCCACCAATTTTTTGTAGGGGGGATATCAACAAACTTACCTACTAGAGGGTCTACCCTTGCCCAACCCCAGGATTTCCTTTGTTCATCCAACGGGGGGGGCCTTGAATTGCTGCTGCAATTCTCTTGTAATAGGCACTGGATTAATGTGAGGCCATGGTTTTCCCCTGAATTCGGGCCCACTCATAATCAAACAATTGATTAAAAAAGACATTAGGTTTCAAGTGTCTGCATGGGCATTAGTGTGGGCATTGGGGGGCTTCTCTAGTGGCCATTTTTCTCGAAAGCAACAACATTTTCAGTCTGGGGTACTTGTCACACCTTTGTTTTCTTGCTCTTTTTCATCCCCCCAACCATCTATCTCATTCAAGCAGCTTCAAGAGTGGTTTGCCCTACATTTTCCCTCCACATCATTGTTAGAAATTTCACCCTCGCAGATATGTCAGAATACATTGCTTTCTCATTGACAAAAACACAGGATCATAACATATCAAAAAGTTACCCCGGTCATTTTAGTGCTCTAAGGGTGAGCTTACCTTGGGCCTACATCAATTAGAGCTTGATTGTGGTAGGAATGGTCTACCTAGAATGAGTGGGGAAAGTCCTCATCTTCTTCCAACCCAGTATGAAAAAAGTCCCTTTGGGAAAAATGGGAAATTTTTGACCTTAACTAAAACATTCCCCCCATTGTACCCTTAGAAAAAACCCTTTGGGTCTTATTGCTAACTTTCCCCCGTGATTGGTCTCCTCTTTACTTTTTTTGGCTTATTCCAAGCTTCCTAAAAACTGAAAGTGGCATAAATTTAAAACTTGCACCAGAATCAATTAAAACAATTTTCAAAATCAATAAAACCCAAAGGTGAAAAGGGTATGAAACTTTCTTGATCTTTAGCTTTCTAGGTTGCCTGAGCAGATTTCTTCTCTATGACAACTGAACTCTCGCCAAGAAGCATTACTTTCTCAACACTTCCATGGGGTCTTTTGTTAGAGAGCACTCTTTCATGAATTTTTGGGATAGGATGGAATTTGCCTTTAAGGCCTCTAAGAGAAGTATATTGATTTTTAAAACCCTTAAATTTGTCACAAAAAAATGGCAAATGAGTTCCAACTCCCTCTGCTTGTGTTTCCGGGAAGGGATAGGTGGAAATAAGGCTGCAACACTGGTGCTTTGGATGTGGGGTTCCTCCTCCTTCTGCTTTCCTTTCTCTGGATCTTTCTCTTGAATTTTTACCCGCCCTTTTAACTTTCTTCACCTTCCCTTTCCACTCCTTAGCATTGATGCCGTTGACATGATGGGGGGTTCTCCTCAGTTTTTTCTTTGGCAAAGACCCTGAGGGGCTAGTACTTAGCTGCTGTGCAATTTCACCGGGGCTAAACCCCCTAAGTTTTTTATAGAAGCTTGTTGGTTTTGCAGGAAAAAGGGGGTCAGTCTTTTTCATGTAGCTCCCCATGAGATCCCTTTCCCTCTGGGGTGGGGTTTTTCTGTTGTAGAATAGGCATTCCCGAGCCCGAGGTTTGTTGGGAAATCCCGGGGGGGGGTTAAATGCTTGATTCTCATTCCTCCATGAGAAGTTTAAGAAAGATTGCGCTACGCAGGATTGTATGTATTTCGAATATGTCCCTTTAGCCCTCTTTGGGGGGTTTTCCTACAAAATTTACCCACTCTCCACTAGATGGAGTTGGGGCGACTTTCCAGCCATGCAAATCACTAGTGAGTGGGTCCTGAGCAAATTTCACAACCCAAAAGATGGATTTTGCATTTTAAAAAAATTGAAGAGGCGAATTTTACTTACCTGAGTGGTGGGGCAGCTATCTGAGCTTTAACTGGGGCCCCTACTGAAAGGGCATTCACTGAAACCACTCTTGTACCACTTCTCTTCATTTTGCCAATTGTGTGCACTAGAGGCCAAACTCTTTTAAACAATGCACTGGCCTCTAAGTAAGTTTTTTTTCCCTTAGTGCACCCCCAGCTGCAGCATCCACAAGAGACCTCAATGTCTCATCCCAGACTAAGTAAAAGATCTCAATAAGGGGGATTATCTGGTAAACCTTTATGTGGGCATTTTTTTAGTTGCTTCCTTGAAATCTCTCCCATGCCCCATAAAGGATTTACCACTAAAATTTGTAAAATTTTGTGATGTCACCTCTTAGTTTAGCGATCCCAGCTGGTGGGGAAAAATCTCCCCAAAAACTCGATTGATAGGTCTTCCCAGGTAGTGACAGATCCCCGGGGCAATGAATAAAACCAAGCTTTTAGCTTTATACCTCAATGAGAAAGGGAAAAAAACTCTAGTCTTTTGGCATCATCAGTGACACCTTCTGCTTGACAGTGTTGGTGTATTTTAAGGAAACCCCGCCAAAAATGATCATTTAGGGGTTAAAATTGCACCAAAGACTACCAACAGAACTACGAAATCTAATAATCTATTAGTTCCCCAGTAACGACGCCAAAAATTTGATACGCTCAGAATGTATAAAAAAATAAAAGCGCAATAGCAGCAATTTTGTACTGGTCGTATCAAGTAATAGAGTGGTGAAAAGTAAAGTTGTCGATCCCTCGAGGAAACCAATAAGTACTAGCCCCTAGGGTAATTCTTTTCAATATCTAGGTGATTAAAAAAGGGGTTTTAAAAAAGTCTAAGCTAAAAATTTAATTTAAAAAGCAAAAAAGGGGAGAATTTTATGAAAGAATCTTATCAAATTATGAACGAGGGAAATTAGAATTCACCCTAGATTCGTTAATCAAACTGCTACCATTTTTATATAAACTAGGGGTTTTATAAGGTTATTCAAGTGAGATTAGAAAATCCTTTTTTAGGGAAATTAAAACCTTAAATCAATTAGTCGGCTTTTCGCGTCCCCCAATTTAAAACCAAGGAATCAAAATATGTTCATACACTTCCCGATGCTAAAAAACAACTAATGCCCTAAATCAATTAAAACCCTAATCCTTTAGTGATTAAATTAAAACAAGAAACTTTTGCATTGCGCCCTCCAAAAAACTCTAATTAAACCAATTATCGCAACTCCCATATTGACAAATAGCCCTAAATTAAGAATTCCTAAACAAAATCCTAAAAACAACTCTCGTAAACAAAAAGGATTTTTTAACAAATTATAATCAAAGACCAATTATAATTGAAATCAAAGGAATTGCAATCATGGAATAATCCTAATAACTTCCTAATCATATAACATGACTACAATTATCCTTTTTTAACATTCTAGGGTTTCATCCAATTTCCCAAGGAAAAGACTTAGGGAATTCATGGAGATAAAAACATTTATTATGATTCAAGGAGATTCGTTGCAAAAAGAAATCATATTTTAATAAGGGTTTGGAATCAAATACTTGAATTGCATATAAGAGATAAAGTTCAGAAATAACCAAAATTTAACAATACAAATAAACCTTAATTGCAAGGAACTTCATAAATCCTTCACAAAGGATGATTTAAACTCCACCAAAATCACAAAGTTTTTCTCCAAGATTTGATCTCCATAATTCTCCCTTACAACTAGGTTAAAAACTACTTTTGAGAACCAAAAAGATCCCCTACAAATCGACCTAGGAAACCCATATATATGCAGGGAGGCCCAGGGAGATGCCCTTTAAAACAAGACCGGGCCCAAGGCCGGCCCCAAGGGGGTGGCAGCCTTCATTTAAGCCGGCCATAAAGGCCGGCGGCTTGATTTTTCCTTTGCCATCCTTCAATCTTTTACATGCTTCAATTTTGTATGCAATCTCTCCAAATTGATTAAGCTTTTTTAACTCAAAGTCCTCCAACATTCTGAAATGTTTAAAAATAAAACATGATTAAGTACCATTTCCTTGTGATTTCTCTAAAATTCAATAGTGAATACTTACAAAATTGCTTAATGAATTATGAGTAAAAATATGCCTTTTTCATCTACCCAAAACATTATAAGTGTCGTGATATTGAGTTGTTATATATAAAAGTGTAAAATATAGTAGAAGTATAAGAGAGAGAAAAGCCCTTTCCATATCAAGTTCTTTTGCTTTCTACTTCTCGGGCTCTTAACTCTCATTGAGAGGAGAGATGCCTTTCCCATATCAAATTCTTTTGGGTTTTCTCCCTCTTGACTCTTAACTCTCATTGAGGATGCGAGAGAGAGAGAAGTCTTTTTCATATCAAATTCTTTTGCTTTCTACTTCTTTGACTCTTTAACTCTCATTGAAAGAGAGAGATGCCTTTCCATATCAACTAAATTTTTCTTTCTTTCCCCCTTGTCTCTTAACTCTATTGAGAGAGAGAGAGAGAGAGATGCCTTTTTCATATCAAATTTCCCTTTTTTTTCTCTCTTTCTCTTAACTCTCAGTGAGAGAGAAGTCTTTCCATATCAAAATTCTTTTGCTCTTTACTTCCCAGCTGGGTTAACTATCATTTTATGATAAAACAATTTAAAAGTAGGAGAGAAAAAACGCATTGCTTCGTTTTTTCCCTTTCGCTGATTGCTATCATGAGAGAGAGAGAGAGAGAGGTGACATATCAATAGATTTGCTTTGCATGGTAGACTAGGAATCTATGCTAAATGTTAAGATCTCACTCATCAAAAGGGAATCTTAGTTTTAACTTCTGGGCGTCATTAGGTTACTTGAAACATTACCTTTTAACATAGATTCTGTTCGATTGTTTTTTTGGGAATGGCGTATCTTTTGTTTAAAGATATGTTATGAATGTTCGGGAGCAACGTAAAAGGCATCATTTTCTACATCCTCCTGGCGCTCTGGTATTTCCTGTCCTTATTTATTTTTCCGTGGCACTTGTTTTACGGAAGAAAAGTATATTTTTTTGTTTTTCTTTTTTTGCCTAATATACGCTATAATTAGTTGTTTCCTGTTCTTAATTTTCAAAAGTAAAATAAATAAATAACTCCCAGGAAATTCTGAATCAAAACATTTTTTTCCAGAAAAATGGCTAATGCCGCTGCGGACAAAAGTTGACTTTGCTTGTTTTTCGTTGAGTTTTCAAAGCAGAATGCTTTAATTTTGGGAAATTTTACATATGTCGAGAATGTTTGTCGCCAGTGGTGGTGGTGAGTGACTAACTTCACGGGTTAGCTTCAAAACCGATCTTTAATTTGTTTTCAATGAAATCGATTCATTCTTGCAGTGTGTTTGGATGGTAGCCCACCAGCTTATCACTTTGATAGGGGATTTGGTGAGGATTAGTAACTGGTTGGTTCATTTTGAGGTTCGTTCTGTTTTGAACATGTGTCTTAATTTCATGGGTACATTCAGAGCATTTAAAAAAAAAAAAGCATCAATTAATTATTTTAATACAAATCTCTCAAGTGGTTCAGTTTTCTCTTGTCTTGGAAGTGAACTCAGCTACGGTTGCAATTGCAAGAGCCGCTTACATTATCTGATTATAATTTTTTTGTGCTGATAAGACACTTGCCTCTTCTTTTCCTCTCTTGTTTAGGCATTTTGCGGAAAAAACTTACTTCAATCCTCTACTTTCCACAGGGTGGAGGTGGTGCAACAATGTTACTAGTTGCCTTGCCCGTAGAGATACGCGTTTAGGTTCGTCAAAGCAGATGGTGACAGTAGTGTCTTTCTCTGGAATACTAAAGCAACAAGCAAAAATTCAATCCAGGTGTAGCTTCAAGTTTTTAAGCGTACATGAATTATCGATTAAATAGAGTTCCCAAGCTCTTACTTCCATTTTTTAGTCTTTAGCAATATTGATCCTAATACAATTCAAATTACATCCGCACTTAGATTTCTACAGCTGGAACCGTATCAAGGTTCGGTACTGCGATGGGGCTTCATTTACTGGAGATGTGGAAGCAGTTGATCTGGTAAGTTTGGTAACAATTGATATCGCACTTGAGGGGCCAAGAAAATGCCTGAAGCATTTCTTCTTCAACTGTTAAGTTTTTCTTTCTCCCAACGGTGAAGCTTGAGTTGACGTTATCTTGAGCAGAAAACTAATTTGTACTTCAGAGGGGCAAGGGTATTTTTTTGCTACAATTGAGGATCTATTAGCGAAAGGAATGGAGAATGCTCAGAATGTACGAGTATAAATAATTACGTGGATGAGCTTTCAACTCTTAAAACGGTGCCATTTTTCTTCCATCTGATTAATGCTAATGTGGTGTTTGAATTGTTGTAACAGGCTGTTATTTCTGGCTGCTCTGCTGGTGGATTGGCTTCAATTTTACATTGCGACAGCTTCCGATCCCTGCTACCACCGAGTGCCAAAGTGAAATGCTTGTCTGATGCTGGCTATTTCATCAATGCGTAAGTTTATTTTTTCATTTCCAAGCAAATCCTTGTTAATATTTTTCTTTTTCTAAATCTTACACCATTAGCTTTTATCACGTATCAGGAAGGATATTTCTGGGGCACAGCACATCGAAGAATTTTATAGTCAAGTGGTCGCGACCCACGTACTGTCTTCTCCCTCTCTGTCATGGATGCTTGCATTCAGACACCTGCTTTCCGTCATTCAGTACTCGTGCAACTAAATTTTGAAATTTAATTCATTTGTTAGGGGTCTGCCAAGAATTTACCAACATCCTGCACATCAAGAAGAATGCAAGCTTGGTAGGATAGGCAGTTCATACTTTTATTACTGCTATGGCATCCTGCAGAAATTTTCATCGGTTTTGCTGAAACCGAAGCTCAAAATGTTGCAGTGCTTCTTTCCACAAAATGTAGTGGAGCAAATCCGCACACCGCTGTTTATTCTGAATGCTGCCTATGATTCATGGCAGGTTAGCATCTTAAAAGATTCGCAATATAAGAAAAGATTAGCAAGGTTTCATCCCAGTAAACTATCTGAATAATTGGTTTTCCGTCGTCTTCTTGGTGATAGTAAGTCAATCCTAAATGTTGTTGGCTTTTGGACGCATAGATTAAAAATATTTTGGCTCCTGGTGTCGCTGATCCTCATGGAATCTGGCATAGCTGCAAGCTAGATATCAGTAAATGCTCTTCTGATCAACGCAAACTCATGCAAGGTGATGAATATTTGATACCTTTTTAAGGTACTCAACTTTCATCTGGGAATGATTCTAATGTCATTCTATGATCTTTAAATCAGACTTTAGGCTTCAGTTTTTGAATGCACTGCCCGATCAGCTAGCCCTTCATCAAGAGGGAGTTCATTGATGCTTGCTATGCTCATTGCCAATCTGAAATGCAAGAGACATGGTTTAGGAGCGACTCACCCGTATTAAACAAAAATGTGAGGGACACTTTTATTTGGACAGAAGTTTTTCTATCACCATTCCACGTTCCTATATGTATCGTTACTTATGAAATGCTGCCAACTACAGCTAAAAAAACGCCAACTGGAAAAGGGACATGGAGCCACAGAAACTTTTTTTTTTTTATTTTTTTTAACTCTAGTTATTTAATTTGCAAATTCATAAATTTAGATTTCGCACCACCAATTTGTTGTTATAATATGTCACCAATTTGTTGCTGCAGTCTATAGCAAAGGCAGTTGGAGATTGGTATTATGAGAGGACTCCATTTCAAAAGATAGACTGTGCTTACCCCTGCAACCCAACTTGCCACAACCGTATCTTTGAAGCTAAACAACACCCAGACGTATAGCTCATGATATCAATTGCTGTCATACGTGCACTTGCAGGGCGGGCAAAATGAAAATATTTTTTATTGTTAAGGCAATGGCAAACGAAGTATGGCCGCCATTGCACTAAAAACTACGTGGTACCCGTCCTGTCCGTGTAGTTCTTTCATGTAGTAAAATCGTTAGCCAATAAGAGTTTCCATTTCAGTTGATTACTAGACAGACAGCTGTTTTGGCATAGAAGTTTGATGCCTTTAAAAACATGGAACTTTGACAAGAATAATGGTAACGATGATTGAATAACACGCAAGGGGAGGGGGAAGAGAAATTTTAAGAATTATTGTTTTACTTGAATGGGTGAATTGGTGATTTAAATTTTCAATACATTTCCTACAACTGTTTAGTAAGTATTTAATAATCCAAACTAACCTGTCCAACTAACCAAATATGTCTCAACTGATAATCCACTAAATTTCCCTATAGCTTGGCATTTTTATAGGGAAAGTGGTGACTAACTTCAATCCAATAATGGTAAATTTGGTTCAATAGAAGAGTGTCTTTTCTGCTAGTATGTACTTTTATATAATAGTTGGAGGGAATAACTACTTTATTTATTGGAAGATGAAAAGGGCAAGGATTGTATATGGGAAAAAAGCCTTTATTGTGGATGGGAACTATGGAAAGAGAGGTGTGAGATCTTCCTAAAATAAGAACCAAAATATATGTTGAGGGTTAATAAATTTAACAAAAACATAATAGATAAAGGGAAAACAGTGTAAAGGTGACAAGTCAAACTTTTCCTTTTCTGTATTCATCGATAAAAGAGGGGAAATTGTGGGGTTTCAAAGAGCATTGCAAAAGGAGCGCTATTTGTTCGTGGTCATTAAGGTAAATGAAAGGAAGATGTAATGATTGGGGAATAAGGATCCAAAGCAACAATGCCCAAAAGGGTTTAGATGATGTGATCATAATTACTGATCACCAACCAAGGAGCCGAAAACCAAGTAGAGCTTGTGGAATGGTTGCTCAAGCAATGAAAAACTATAGGTGTCCAGGGATTTATTCTATAAGACATGCCATCCACATGCTAAACCAATAACCCTTATCACAAAGAAGTTCCTACTACCATCCAAACGCCCAAATTACCATCTGACCGCCAGGTTTAAATCGAGTTTCTGTGCAAATTTTCATAAAGGGCCCATTTGGATTACTAAGAAGCCTAATAGACCACAAAAAGATATACTCGCCATCTAACTGCAAGTGCAACTATCCCAATGGTTTCTTATTTTTGGCTAATACACTTTTTTTTTTAGTGGTAAACCTCATATACTAAGGACGGAGTCCCAAATTTTTTAAAAAAAATAGGAGAGTACAAAAGGGGAAGAGGGCAGGATTACCCCTCAAATTATAAAAGCACTTGTGTTACACAAAAAATTTAAAAAAAAAATTCCCCTTAAAAAGAAAACCCAGGAGTGTGAAAGCCAAAATGAACAATGAGAATACTCCTAGAACAGTATCTAATCAAGGCCAAGAGGAAACTTACAAAAAATAGGAATTACAAATTTCAAAAATTTGTAATTTTAAAAATTTTTAAATCCAATCTTGTCCTACAACAAATTTTTTTTTGAGTCTTTTTCAAGTTGAATTTTCTGTCAAAAAAAGGGTTGATTAATTTCCCTTGCATTCTTTACAAGCTAGTCAAACTGCTGTATTTTTCTCTTTTTTAAATGTAGTTACAGGACCTCATTTTTTCCAAATGTGTCTTGCCCCGAAGTTAATATACTATTTTTGAGTCTTTAATAATTATTGAGAAAAACCCAATTCCTAAATTTTCTTATATTCTTATAAATAACTTGTGATTGTGGTAAATTCCATTATTGGTTTTAGTGTTGTGCCATATCGAAACCCACTAGCACTCGTGGTTAGTTTGGTGTTTGGGTGAGTCATATTAATCACCATTTCTACTTACAAACATAGTTCATATTTGATTTTGGGTAAGTTTTATAAAGGATTATTATTGTCATATCCCTTTTTTTTTCATGCATTTACATAAAACCCTTAAAAACATTTAATTCCAAACCCTATTTTGACTTACCAACAAGTAATCCTTTATGTGCAATATCAAGTCTTTGATGTTACTTCATCATTTTTATTTAGCATAAGAGCACTTTGGTTTGACATGTTTGTGTTAAGTTTAAAAAAACTTACACTTTTGTAAATTTGGGAAAAAACTTTACTAGTGTTGAAATTGCATTACTGCAAGTTATTTTTCCATTGTATTGATAAGTTTGGTGGAAAAACTAATATCGCATTGAATAATGTTGATGTGTTGTGTATGTTAAAGGTTGATAAAGTACACTAGGTGTTTGTTAATATTCTAAGAGGGTACTATGAGTATTAAAGTAATTTAGAATTTTTAAAAGTGCTTGTATGAATGCTTGATAGTTTTATTAGACATTTGCTAAGAGAAAATGTAAGAGCTTAAAGGAAAAACTTTGGGTTTTAAAAGGCTATTGAGAAACCCCCTAATTTATTTTTCTTGAAATTTAAGGAAGAAAGAGAGAAGATCATAAGGAAATTTTTAGTTAGTTTAAAGGGAAGACCAAGTGGGGAAGAAAAGAGCCCCCTATAAATTTAGTTTGGGTAAGTTAGTTATTGTAACGGCTCGAAACTCAAGAATGCTATGGTTTCACTACATGTTTTTACCAAACGAGGACCTTTAAAGGGCCCTCTTAACCCTATCAAATTCCCTTTAATCCTAAAATTTCCCTGTAAACCATAATCATATGCATCAAATTTCCCCCCAAACATGATACAAATACACC
Organism: Laguncularia racemosa; assembly: GCA_037954665.1. Taxonomy (NCBI): domain Eukaryota; kingdom Viridiplantae; phylum Streptophyta; class Magnoliopsida; order Myrtales; family Combretaceae; genus Laguncularia; species Laguncularia racemosa. The sequence continues at coordinate 14,191 of JBBMOL010002561.1, forward strand.
CTATATAAACTTTCAATTCTAAAAAGAAAATACTCTTAATATATTGATCTAAATCACTTAAAATTTTTTAAATATTCCAACTCTAAAAATTTCTCAATTTTAAAAATTTAAGTTCAATATAATTCCCATGCTTCAATTGATCAGCCCTTAAATTAATCTCCATAATAATAAGGGAAAATCTTCCTTCTCCCTCCCCTGTACATTAAAACCCTTTAATCCTTTTAATGAGAAAACATTTCCCTCTGTATTTTGCTTTTAAAAAAAATTATCCTCGAGGGGTGAGCTAACATTCAGTACATATAATAGCAAACACATACGCATGAACAAGCAAAAACTAAAATCACGTACAAAAAGTAGATTTTAAACATCAATTAACAAGTTAAAAGTTTTATTTTAAGACCTTTCAAACACATTTTAAAAGCTTAACCCTTTAAACCCCGGGTTTAAAGGGGAAAACTACCACTACGGGCCAAAAACCCATAAAAATCCTTAAACCTTAAACCTTAACCAACCCAGATCATTTCCACAGGACTCCATTTGGGATAATGTCACACAAAGATCTTTAAAGGGAATGCCATTTAAAGGGATCTGTCACTACTAGTCCCAAAGTGAGCAAAGCACATGCAACATGCATTTAAACCCATTTAAAACCAATCCCCCTAACTTAATTTTAATTTAATACTAATTTAAATAAGCACAAGAAAAAAAAAAGTTAAAGGGGACTTGGAATCACAGTTTTAAGACAACTAGTCCTGAACTTAAAGCTAAGCTAAAATCTAAAAAATACTAGTAAATTTCCCTTCCCAATATTAATCTAAGAATAATCTATGTTTCTTAATTCTATTCACCTAATCATTATATGATTTTTTTTTCTTGCTCTAATAGATTTTCTAGGGTTTTTTTTTGAGGGTTTTGGTTATATGGAAGTTCATTTAGTTGGGAAAATAAATTTAACTAAAGTAATATTTCTAAGTAACGGTTGTTTTAGGCCATGTACTTTGGCACAGTTAGGATTTCACTAAATTTTGTTTTTAGTGGTTGTGTATTTTTCTATGGCTTTTGCATTTTTGGCACATCCAGATATATGGTCATTTAGAGTGGCCATATATCTTTATGTGTATCTTGTCATTTTAGCCACTAGTAAAACAATCATGTAGTTGGCCGTTACCTTTCTATGGGGTTTTCCCTTAAATTTTACACGCCCAAGTGTACATGCATTTTACTTTAGTCGTGTACATTTCTATCCCCTGCGTATTTCAGTACAGGCAAGTACACAAGCATGTACTTGACCCTATACCAAAGGTTTTTTTCATGAAACCCCATTTCCTCTTTTTCAATTTGTTTCCCAATTTTAAATTCTTTGATCCCAAATCTATTTTATTCTTTAAAATTTGTAATTTTAATGAGTTACATGGATTAGTAAAGTTGCTTGTTCCAACTTATGAAATTAAACTCCTGGATCAATTGATTTTGTGTTTGTTCCCCCCTTTTCCCTTTATTCGAATTTGATGGAATGATATAATTTAAAAAATTTATTAAATCCTAAATTCTATGACCATGAAAACAATTCAATCATATTAAACCTTACCTAATGGAATGGGTTTGGTCGTTTGTGTAATCCACTTGACGCCCCTTTAAATTTCAAAGAGTATCATTTGTTTGTTACACATAAATGGCAAAAAAAGGGGGGAGCACTAGGTCAAATTGGTATTTTATACCCCCTCTTTAAAAAGCCCAAAAAATTTGCCTCGGTTTTTATAATAAATTTCTCTTTTGACCTTATCTCTATTTTACAATGAATATTAAATAAATTTTAAAATTTTTTGGGATTTTTTAATTATAGATGAGTGTAGTTGTACCAAAAATTGTCTCGACTAATTGTGTTTAAAAAAGGGTTTTTTTAAAAGGTATAGCAAATCCTCAAAACCCCATAGAAATTTTTCCCATTCAATTATTAAGGAATGGTTCTTGCACACAAGGCCCAAATTAAAGGGTTTCCCTTTTGTGATTGGAGGGTTTAAGGGGGTGTGGTGGGTTTTTTTTTATTGTTCCTAATGCCAAATCATGTGATTTTAGAAAAACTTGCAAAATATGATGGTGTGGGAATACTTACTCCTTTAGTAAAGATGGTCATACTCTATTACCTATGAGCCCCAAGGAGACATAGTGAGATCAGTTGGCGTTTGTCAAGAAAAGGAAAGGTATTGATAGAACATTTTAAGCTTGGACCCCTAAGGCCCATTTTAGCTCATTCAAACTCTTGTCCAAGCTCCACTCACCTATGCTGACCTATTTCAACACAGAATTAGTCAGGTCCAACTTTAAGTCTGAAGTTCCTGACCTCTTTCAACTAGGATCTCCATGCCTATCCTCATAATGGATAAGCACAAGAAAATGATATAAATAAAGAAAGTGACTAGTCAAAGATACATCCCCCCTATATTAAGAGAGTTATCCCGAGAATTAATGTACTTCTCAAGTTAGGATCATCCACAACACTTATAAATAGAAGATAAAGACAATCGAGTAAAGGACTTTTTGAACCTTAAAACTCTCAGTACTCATATATCTCCTTCATTCTTTACTTGTGTTGACTTAGACAATAGAGTCGCATATTGCAACAAACTTCAAACCCCCATAGCCTAATTTGTTTCCATTTTACAAGTGATCTAACTACCTTCCAGAATGATGGGAATTTTTCCATCTTAGATGTTTTTAGAACTCGATTTAGATGATAATCCAAATCGCTCATATTCCACCTTATTTCTTTTATCTAATAAAAGTTTGAGTAATAATCTTACAGTTACAATAATATTTCCCCACGGGATGCTAAATGACTTACATTTGTTGATCGCTACGGGACATCATCAGATTTTTTATCCAATGGCCCGCTATGATTGACATCGCTTCGAAGCATTGGCTCATTGAGAATTTATATTATTTTTGTATTTCGTAATTGTTCTTTAGACCATTTTATGCTGTAATTTTCTTTTAGGATACTTTCATTTGTTTGTAATTGTCTTTAGAACCGGCCACCTTAAAGTGGTGTAGTTGTATTTTTGTAAACTTTTTAACCCTAAAGGGAGCAAGTATAAATACTTGCTTAAGTAAGGTTTTAGGGGGCTTTTTGAACATTTGAGAAACACCCTTTTGTTGCCATGAGGATCATCCTTGCATGCAATCCATCTCTTATCAATTTCATCCTTGAAATTGTGGCGAGAATTGACTTGAAATCGGTTGTCAATAATATCAATCATTTCTTGTTTCTACAAATTGTACTTAGTGAGTCATATCTAGGTGCTATTTGTTGTTTCCTTTGGTTCGTGTGAATTTAGGGTTCTTTGTTCATATTTGAAACTTTTTTCAAATTGAATTGGAATCTTAGTTCATTTCCTATTATTCATTATTGAAATCTTGCAATTGATTGTCCCCTATATCCTTTTGATTTCCATACTTTGTAAATTAAGACTAATTTGTGAAGGAGTTGATCAAGCCAAGTGTTGTTGATTGTTAATGTATTCACGCCTCTTGTGGAGTTAATTTCATTGGATTATGTTATATGCTTAAATCATTTAAGCATATCTCCATTTGGTATCACATCTTGCTCAGTTTTAACATCCAGATTTCATAAGGAATTAAGGTTTTCTCCTTCTTGTGTGAAGTGGTTGTTGATTGGAATTCATCATTTGTTATTTAATTGTGCTTAATCGATTTTTAGGCACATCACAGAATCCCAACATAACATTTGGTGACATTTTCGTGATCTTACTCATGAAAAAACAAATGGCACCTCGCTCTAAAACAACTAAATCTAAGGAAACTATGGATGCTTTAGTAGTGGATTAAACCATCTAAGCCACAACGTCTTAGAAATAACCTCAACCTCAAACTACAAACACAAGCTCCCAACAAATTGATGCCCAACGTTTCCTAGATCGTGAAAACCTTTACAAAATGTTGATAGCCCAAAACAAGATGATACATAATGATAACGTAAAGCTCCAAGCCTAGGTGGCAGAATTGGAGCAACTTAATAATATGCTAAAACCGGAAAATGCATACACCCATCCTCTAGAACCACCATGCATCAATATTCAACCATTGCTATCGGCACTAATTCAATAGGCAGCTCAACAAGTTAGGTTTGCAAAAACCACAACCTTACTCCTACGCTTAATCCTACCTATGGCATCCTAGGGGAGAGCCATTCTTATGTTGCCTTACCAACTACATCATGTAGCTATAATGGCAATCCTACTCAAAACAACGCACCTAAGCCATCAGATGCCCACATACGTTGCTAACATATAAGTTGATGACATGAACATCAACCAAATTGATAATTACATCAAAAGGCTCTCCAACCTAAAAGGACTAAGAAGGTTGATCTATCCACTTGAATTTCAATAAGTCAAACCCCATTCACTTAAGCAATCTAAGATGAGTCTTACCTCTAAATTTCCATGTCCTATTGATGGGTGTCGAGTCCAACAAAAATAAAACCTACTCCTAGACAATTATATGATTTGCATATAGTGGTGAGTAGGGTCGAATCCACAGGGATTGGTAAAATTTTTTCCATTCCAAAAAAGAATAAAAAAGGGGAAAAAAAAGGGGGGGGGGGGTTTTGGGGTTTTAATTTAAAACCAAAAAGGTTTAAAAAGGTAGTTTTTTTAATAAAAAACCCGGGCCCAAGAATCAAGATTTTTAATTCTGGGAATTGATCATCAAATGAAAAATTTTTCTCTATTTTTTTCCCTGAAAAATTTGGGTTTAAGGGTTTAAATTAAACCCCAAGTCTAAAAACCTATCCCCCCTTTTTACTTCCCCGATAAAACCTCTCGGAAAACGTTTTTTTGGGGGAAAATTATTTCCCCCTTATTGGTTTTAAAAAACCCCTTTTGGGGAAAAAAAGCGTTTGGGATTTAACCCCAAAATCTTTTAAGCATTAAAAAAAAAAAAGAAAAAAGCCCACCAATACATGCCAGAAATTATAAAAACCTTTTTTAAAAAAGATCACAAACCCCCCATAACATAAATTTCAACATCTTTTTTATAACCAAACATGTTTTTTGCGTCACAAAAGACTAAAACAATCAAAAAATTACGGTTTTGGACGTGCTATTTTGACAAAAAATTAACTTGCAAATTGATAGAAGACTCTATCATCCCAAATCAAAAAAGATAATAATGACAAAACGATTAGAAGAAAATTTTAATACCCAAAAAGCAAAAAATAAAAAAAATACAAGCAATTAGCCCTCAAAATTTCCCTTTGAGAATTAAAAAATCTTTGACCCCTTTGGTTTAAAAAGTACTTAGCACACATTTTCCCATCAATAAAACAAAAATAAAAGATAGAAACAAAATAAAAACCCGGTTGCTTGCTCTCCCCTCCGCTTTTTTCCTTCTTCAAATCCAAAATTTTCCCAAATAAAAAATTCCCTAAACCCTCTGGGTTTGGGCTCAATTTTTTACTTTTAGTGGAAAGCTTGTTTCTTTTGCTAGCAAGATACAAAAAATATTTTTTCCTTTTTCAATTAAAATTTCGAAAAGTGAAAAATACGTCTGCCGGGCACCCCCCACCACAACGGTTTTTGGGTTAACCGGGGCCCACCCCTCGTGCATATTCTTAAAGGGCCCTTAAAACCGCCCAGTGGAACCAGGGTTTTAACACACAAACCGGCCAGATTTAAAGGGCCGTCCCTTTTCGCCCTGGCATAATCTTCAAGTCTTCACCCATGTCCAGTGTGTACACGGTTACCCCCACGGTTTAGTTTTCAAGCCGGTTTTCACGGGTTTAAATGTTCCACACTTTTTTTTTTCCTTTGGGAAACATCTATCTTCCACCCCCCGGCCTTTCAAGCACATTTTCTCCCAGGGGTTTTCCACCAGGGCCCCGGCCTTAAGCCGGTCTCTCTCTTTTCAAAGTCCTAAATTTTGCCTTTTTGTAAAAGTGTGTAACAGGGTTTAAAAATTGGTGTCCCTCAAACCGTGCTTCCTCCGGTGGTGTAATTTTCCTTGTCTTGATCCAAATTTTAGATGCCCTTCTCTAAAATATTTAAATTTAGCATCCTTGACTCCTTTTAACCTATTTATCACAATGATAAAATTTAAAAGGGTACCATTTCCTTATGATTTCTAAAAAATTCAATAAAAATTTTAAAACACAATTTAAATACTATAAAGATTGAGTATAAAATGGCTCTAAAAAATTCCCCCACACTTAAACTCTTGCTTGTCCTCAAGCAATTGCATCAAATCAATTGAGAAATCTATCATAGATTATACAAACTTTCTTTTCATCATTCCAAGCATCTATTCATTTGTAATTCATGACTTGTAGTTTTAATGTCTACTACTTCAACCAAACTGGTTTCCTGTGATCAAATTACTATGGGCAAAATTCAATAGCTAATCTAAACAAAACAAACTTTAATCCTCATGTTTACAAAAGAATTTTTATTCCAAAAGTAAATACTCAATCCACATATGGAAAAACACCCAATAAACTTCATTGGACATTAGCAAACATATAATCCTTGCAACATAAAGTAAAAGCATATAGTATAAGCTCTTTGCTAGATATTCTTCCTTATACATCTTTGTTTTATTCAATGAATGTTCACATTCATGTTCTTTTGATTTATTCAAGCATCTATTTTGACGGGTTTTTGCCCGCTTCTTTTCATGAACTTTTGCCTTTTTCGCCCTTATCGTTATAGTGAGTTCATTGAGTCGGCAACATCCCGAGCTCATCACTCAAGTGACCGGGTTTTCAGATACCCCTACGGACTCTTCCTCACTCTAACATTCAAGTTTGAATACTCTTAACTCAATTAGTTGAATCATTGGAGTAATGGCTATGCTTTTTTTTTTTTTTCACTAAGTGTTATGATTGCTTTACAAACAACTTCAAAGAGTATACAGTAGCTAATATAACCTAGAAGTAAACTTGTTTATTTTTCACTTTAGGGACTCGACTTACTCTTAGACTTCCACTTCTAAAGCTAAATACAAGGTAAATTTATTTCTTAAAGATTTCACTACTTAATTTTAACCATGTATTCTAATCACAGCAGTGGGTGAGTAAAGCATTTGAACAAGTCAATTTCACATTTTGTAGATGCTTATTACAACATTTAGTACAATCTCTAGATTTCATGATAATTTGAAAAAAATTGGCTTAAAATTGCTTAAGGACAAACATTCAGAGTATAAGTTAGTTCTCTATTCTCTATATTTTATTATCCTCTCCCCCACACTTAGCTTGAACAGTGTCCTCACTGTTCCTAATTTAGCACAATTGAAAAGGAATTAACAACTCAAGGGACAGTAGAGAATAAGAGAAAGGAAATATTGGTACTTCCCTGGTATTGGAGCGCTTCCTTTAAGCTCTGGAAAGTGTCATCTAATGATATGTATCCTTGCTGCAGCAGATCCAAAGAGTTCAAAACTACACTAAAATCAAAACAAACTAAACTAAAACAAAACTAAACTAAAACAAACCAAAACTAATGCAAAACAAAACTTTTTTTTTTTTACATGGGTTGCCTCCCATGAAGCGCCTTTCTTTAACGTCTTTGGCTAGACGTTCCTGTCATCAATCACAATACTCGGGGTGAGTTAAACTGGTTTCTTCAATATTACATACTTGAAATCCTTCATAAAAAGGTTTCAAGCGATGACCATTGACTTTGAAGGTCTTACCAGTTTCAAGGCTTGCGATCTCAACTGCACCATGGGAAAATATGTTAGTGATAACAAAAGGGCCAATCTACCGTGATTGTAGTTTGCCAGGAAACAATTTCAATCGAGAATGGTAAAGTAATACTTTTTGATCTACAGAAAAATTCTTTCGGGAAATCATTTGATCATGAAAATCCTTTGTTTTTTCCTTGTAGATTTTAGTACTCTCATAAGCTTCTCTTCGAATCTCCTCAAGTTCTTGTAATTGAAGTTTTCTGTGTTCACCCGCCTCATCCATTCGCATGTTACATTGTATTACAGCCCAATACGCCTTATGTTCCAGCTCCACAGGGAGATGACAGGGTTTACCAAATATTAAACGGTACGGAGACATACCTATAGGGGTCTTGTAAGCTGTCCGGTAGGCCCGTAATGCATCCTCAAGTCTTGTGCTCCAGTCCTTCCTGCTTGGATTGACGGTTTTTTTTCCAAAATAGACTTGATTTCTCGATTTGAGACTTCTGCCAATCCATTGGTTTGAGGGTGGTATACGGTGGAGGTGCGATGAGTGACCCTGTATTTTTTTAGTAGAGTTTCCACTATCCTATTACAAAAGTGTGTGCCACGATCACTGATAAGAGCCTTTGGTGTTGATAAGATCACATTATACTTATATTTTCTTTTGGACTTATATTAAATTTATTTTAATATTATAAGAAAATATAAAGAAATGATACTTAATGGTATTTATTGTGAAAATACAGGTTTTGAGGACCCAAAAGTAAATTACAAGTTAATTGGAGGAGTTTTTCACAAAATTGAAGAAGTAAGCGAAGGATTGCACTGAAGGCCGCCGTCCTTGGGCCGGCCTACATTCAAGGCCGCCGGCCTTGAGCCGGCCTTTAAACCGGCCTAAAAAAAGAAGCAAAGCCGCCGGCCTTTAATCCGGCCTACATTCAAGGCCGCCGGCCTTGAGCCGGCCTTCATTACTCCCCGGATATCCATTGCGAGAATCTCTCCAAAATCGTATCCTAATTAATTTGCTGACTCAAATCCTCATCAGATCAACCTTATCCCCCTCCTCTTTGGATCTATAAATAGACCCCTTGTGTGAACCTTGGAGGCATCCTTTCTTTGGTTAAGCATCCTTTCTTTTGTTTAGAATCCTTTTGTTCTTCTTCTTTGTTTTAGCATCATTTGTCTTTCTTTTGAATCATTAGAATTTCCTTAGGTACTTTAGATTTTTCCAAAGTTTAGTTTTAAGGAAAAATGTCATTTTGTTGAAGTTTGCT
>JBBMOL010002562.1:0-23169 GCA_037954665.1 Laguncularia racemosa
TTTCGAATATCCACTCAATCTCATCAAGTATTTATCCCTACATGAATGGTACAAAGCTTTTGGGTTAATGCAAACGCCCTGATCATTAAGCCAATGCAATGTATACGGTTCAGGATGTGGAGTAATAATAGCAAGTTTTAGTTTCAATACCATTGATGCTGCTACCACATTGTACAACTACCACCATCAACTATAAGGACACATAATATTTCCTTGTACCCTACAAGAAGTATGGAACAAGTTTTCCCTTTGTTCGTCATCCTTAGTAGTAAATGTAGTCAATGTCCGGTGCAATACATTGGCATAATGAAACATTTCACTAGACATGATTGTGTTCAAACCCAACAACATAATAATTATCTTCACACTTCCACGGTTCAAGCACACAACCAAGCTACAAGTGAAGTACACTCAACTACTTTCAGTAAATAGAATTAAATTCAACTACAAGTGTTTAAGTAACTAGTTTAATTACTTTCACACTTTAATGACTTGTTTGAATTTTAAATTCTCTACTCACTTTCCTTATTCTTGCCTTGATTTCTCACCACTTAAATACACAATGGGCAGCAAGGAAAATACTCACACAACACACCATCGACCGCCACAAAAGTCCCCTTATGCTCACAGTTCAAGATGCTTTATGCCACTACTAACAAAGTTCTTGACAACGCATACAATAACCAATGTCAAATGCACACAACCTCTACTAAATTAACAAGAATTTAACTCCAACTACACTCCTCTAGCCATGGCATAATTCACTTCCACAAAATACAACCAAAACCGCAACTTCAACACAAGATAAGGTAGCTTGTTTAATAAGTGCACAACTCCACAAATGGTAAGAGGCTTTTCAAATTCAAATGATACACAATTAATTATGACTTAATGTGTATTTGAGATTTCAAATTGACCTCTTAATGTATACTTTCAATTCTGATTTCAAATATGAAAATAATAATTATGATTCTTCCAATGTCCAAAAATGCACACACTACACAATTTTACTTCACAATTGAAACACCACTCTTCCCCTTCACGGTTTGTTAACCTTGTAATACACTCTCACACTTTAGCCTCAATGTGCAGCACCTTACTCCACACAACTTCCATAAATTCCCACCATAAACCAAAGCAATGGTAGCAACAAAATTCAAATTTGAAATCACTCCACTAAATGCAACCTTCTCCACAAATGGTAAAAAACAATTCAAATTCAAATAACACTTATTCAATGCTACTCAATGAATTGCTTTCAAACTTAAAGAAGGTATTCGAATTTCAAATGAATGCTTATCCTCCCACACACTTCAAATCTGGAAATTGAAAATGCTCCAACTCCAAACTGCACAAAGATTCACACAACAACAAGCTTCACAACCTCCTCCACGCAATAAGCTAGTCACGACAAGAAAAGGAATTTTTTTTTTTTTAATTTCACAAAATGTTGAATTAACAACACTTCTATTCTTCTTCCTTTCTGATCCACGCAAAAAGAGATATAAAATGAGCGTGAATAAATACCGGCAAGTGTACCGGATCGGATCAAGTAATATAGTGAGAGAAGAGTGTCAAACCACGAAGATTGATTAAGTAATAAACCTTTATCAATTTCTACTATTATTTAGGCAATGATGTTTGATGAGAATTGAATGAATTATGCTAAATGCTCAAAAAGAGAATTATGTTTGAAAAATGATGAATTGATGGTGGGAAATAGAATCCACCCTAATTCTACTAATCATATTGCCTTCATGTTATAATAACTCATAGCTATATGGATTTTCACAAGAAATTAACAAAATCTTAATCCTTTATCAAGTTTTAAAGTAATGTTACCCCAATTTAATTTAATAGCTCCTGCTAATTAAAATCAAACGAGGATTCTAATTCACAATCATAAATTTCCCAATTATATGATTGCCTAATATCATTAAAATAATTTCTCCTAATCCCTTAGTGAAAAATTTAATAAAAATATTGCATAAAACACTTAGGTCAATTTCTAATAAAATTCAATAACGATGCTTCCACATGAATTATTAAATCTTACCTAGGAATTCCTGATAAAACCAAAATTTCTCTTTCGAGTCATTTACATTTCTATGCATTGATTTCAATTACAAAATACAATTCATAGCAGGACTTCTTATATGAGAATTCCGCATATCTATATGTCCTATAACATGAATACAATAATCATTTTAGTTTGAATTATGGCTTCATCATGTTTCCCACAAGGATGATTTAGAACATTATAGTATGAATATAAAAACAATTGAAATAAATAGGTGCAATGGAATTCATATTGAACAACAAGAATAAACTAATAAATGGCATAAAAGAAAATAAAGTAAATGAAACAATAGCTATAATCTTCAAGAACTTCAATCTTCCAAAATGATTCCTCGAATTCTTCAATTGAAAGCAAACTTCATCAAAATAACTTTCTTTCTTCAAACTAAAATTTGGAATAACATGAAATGTAAAGGAATTAAAGAAAATATAAAATCCTAAAGTTCCTAAGGGAATTCTAATGATTTCAAAGAAAGACAAAGGATGCTAAACAAAGAATCAAAACAAAAGGGGATGCCTCCAAGGTTTACACAAGGGGCCTATTTATAGATCCAAAGAGGAGGGGGATAAACTTGATTTGATGAGGAGTTGAGTCAGCAAATTAATTAAGATACAATTTTGGAGAGATTTTCGCAATGGATATCCCGGGAGTAATGAAGGCCAGCGGCCTTGAATGTAGGCCGGCTTTAAGGCCGACGGCTTTAATGCTTTTTGAGGCCGGTTTAATATAGGCCAGCTCAAGGCCAGCCTAAGGCCGGCAGCCTTCCGTGCAATCCTCCGCTCGCTTCTTCAATTTTGTAAAAAACTCCTCCAATTAACTTGTAATTAATTTACTTTTGGGTCCTCAAAACCTGAATTTTCACAATAAACACCATTAAATATCATTTCTTTATATTTTCTTATAATATTGTAATAAATTTAATATAAGTCCAAAAGAAAATATAAGTATAATGTGATCTTATCAACATCCCCACACTTGAACTTTTGCTTGTCCTCAAGCAAAATAATTGATTTAAACAAGACAAATCCATCATTAAACTTCTGGTGCCCATTGTTCTAATCATACTGAAATTTGTAACTAGTATATCTAGTTAAAATTTAGTAGTTAATCTAAATACAACAGATTTTTAATCCCAGTGTTTAATAATAAAAAATAATACTTAGTCCCTAAGGAAAAACATTCATTTAAACTTCATTGGTTATTAGCAGGTATAATCTCCCTCAATTTTACCTAGAATTTCTCCCCTTCTTTTTTTTATTTGCTTTAATTGACAGCGGAGTGAGACTTCACTCTTCTGAGGGACCAAAGCTCGCCCATGTCAACCTGGCTTTCATTAAGGTACTAAATTTTTGCCTTTCCGCCCTTCTCGTTATTGTGAGTTCATTGAGTCGGCACATCTTAGGCTCATTGCCTAAGTGACCAGGTTTTAAAGGGACCCCTACAAACTCTTCCTCACACTAACATTTAAGATTGGATACTCGTAACTCACTTTCCTGAGTTATTGGAGTAAAGGCTCTGTTTTTTTTTTTTTAAGGGATACTAAGTAAAATATTTCCTTTACCTCTTTCACTAGGTGTTAAGGTATTCTCAAAGATATTTCAAGAGAGATTTATCCCAACCAATTTTTCCTTGAAGTAAACTTGCTTGTTTTTTTCAACTTAAGGACTCAATCTCAAGTTCAAAGGCTAAACATAGGGTAAACCCCGTTCTCTAGAGATTTTACTATTAAATTTTAACTATGTAAACTAGTCACAACAGTTGGCGAGTAGGGCACCAATCTAAGTCAATTTCAGGATTTCATTGATGATAAACACTTAAGGACATAAATAAAGCATGGGATTTGTAAGCTCATGATGTGTGCAATCATTATACTTCTACATTTATAATCCCTTCCCCATACTTAAATTGGACAATGTCCTCATTGTTCCTAATATAGCACAAAATTAAGGAAAAGGATATCAATGCAAAAATTCAAATACTGGTACTTTCCTGGTGTAAAATTGTTCATCAGGAAGAAAATTCCTCCCAAAATGTCTGTCATCCTTGGAGTGTCTTGAATGCACCGGTGGCTCTTATCCAGCCTTGAATTTATTTTTTTTTTGGAACGAAATTAAAACACTAGTGTATATACTTATTGAGCATGGGCTGCCTCCCATGAAGCGCTTAGTTTATAGTCGCTAGCCCGACTTTCCCAGTTCAAGTTCTCGAATCTCCTAAATCCACAATTGTGGCATTTCTATCAACATGTTCCCCTTTATAGTAATGTTTGAGAAGATAACTGTTTACCTTGAAAGTACAGTTGCCTTCTGCCTTCAACTCAACTGCACCATAAGGAAACACATTAACAATTTCAAATGGTCCAGACCATCGTGATTTCAACTTACCTGGGAATAGCTTCAATCGAGAGTTGTACAATAAGACTCTTTGACCAGGCAAGAACTCTCGCTGTAAGATGTTCTTATCATGCCATCGCTTTGCTCTCTCCTTGTAAATTCTCGCATTTTCATATGCTTCCTCTTTCATCTCGGCCATTTGATTCAATTGGAGCAACCTCTTTTCACCTTCAGCTTACAACTCAAAGTTAAGGTATTTTATGGCCCAGTATGCCTTGTGCTCAAGCTTTACGGGTAGGTGACATGATTTACCATAAACAATCTTGTAGGGGGACATTCCAATAGGTGTTTTAAAAGCTGTTCTATAAGCCCACAATGCATCATCAAGTTTTAAAGACCAATCCTTTCGGGATGCATTGACAGTTTTCTCTAAGATTCGCTTAATTTCCCTATTGGATACCTCAACCTGTCCACACGTTTGTGGATGATAAGGGGTGGCAATTTTGTGAGTAACTCCATATTTTAATAATAATTTCTCAAATTGCCTGTTACAAAAATGTGTTCCCCCATCACTTATTATAGCTCTAGGTACCCCAAATCTTGAAAATATATTCTTTTTCAAAAATTTAATGACAACCCTGCTGTCATTAGTTTGTAGAGCAACTGCCTCTACCCATTTCGAAACATAATCAACAGCTAAAAGAATATATTTGTTTGAAAATGATGAGGGAAAAGGACCCATAAAGTCGATTCCCTAAACGTCAAAAAGTTCAATTACAAGTATATAATTTTGTGGTAATTCATGTCTTCTTGAAAAATTGCTAGTCCTTTGGCATTGAGCACAAGTCATAATGAAGTTCCTGCAATCATGAAACAAATTGGGCCAATAAAATCCGTAAGATAAAATTTTTGCTGCCATTTTTTTCATACCAAAGTGACCTCCTACCTCTTTAGAATGACAATGTTGTATAATGCTAAGCTGTTCACTTTCAGGTACGCATCGTCTGATTATTTGGTCAGCACAATTTTTAAAGAGATATGGTTCATCCCAAAAATAAAACTTCACATCATGTAAAAATTTCTTTTTCTGTTGGTAGGATAAACCATATAGAGTGATTTTGCTAACCAAATAATTAACGATATCAGCATACCAAGGTAATCCTTGAACTTCTACTACATGCAATTGTTCATCAGGGAACTTTTCATTAATAGGTGAAAAAAAATTAGATTCCAGACGGGATAAATGATCAGCCACCACATTTTCAGTTCCCTTCTTATCTTTAATTTCCAGTTAAATTCTTGCAGTAGTAGAATCCATCGAATTAACCTAGGTTTAGCATCAGCTTTAGCAAATAAATACTTAAGGGCAGCATGGTCAGTATATACTATGATTTTAGAACCTATTAGGTAAGGTTGGAATTTATCGCATGCAAATATAACTGCTAAAAGTTCTTTTTCAGTTGTGGCATAATTCCTCTAGGCCTCATTTAAGGTTCTACTTGCATAGTATATTACATGAAATGACTTATCTTTTCTTTGCCCAAGTACCGCTCCAACAGGATAGTCGCTGGCATCGCACATCAACTCGAAGGGAAGCTCCCAATCAGGTGCAACAATCATTGGTGCAGTAGTGAGCTTCTCCTTCAATAGATTAAATGCCTGCAAACAATTATCATAAAAAATAAAGGCAGAATCTTTTTCTAGTAAATTACAAAGAGGTCTTGAGATTTTAAAGAAGTCCCTGATAAATCTCCTGTAGAAGCCAGCATGTCCCAAGAAGCTTCTGATTCCTTTCACTATAGTAGGTGGTGGTAGCTTCTCTATCACCTCTACTTTTGCCCTGTCAACGTCAATTCCCTGCTTAGATACTTTGTGCCCTAAGACTATTCCCTCTCTTACCATGAAATGGCATTTTTCCCAATTAAGAAGCAGATTAGTTTCCTTGCATCTCTTAAGCACACATCCTAAATTTGTTAGACATGTTTCGAATGACTTCCCAAAAACAGAAAAATCATCTATGAATATTTCAATGAAATTTTCTATCATGTCAGAAAATATGGACATCATGCATCTTTGAAATGTAGCGGGTGCATTGCAAAGACCAAAGGGCATTCTCCTAAAAGCAAATGTGCCATAGGGACAAGTAAAGGTGGTTTTCTCCTGGTCCTCGGGTGCTATATGGATTTGATTGTAACCAGAATAACCATCTAAAAAGCAGTAATAATCATGCCCTGCAAGTTTTTCTAACATCTGATCTATAAAAGGGAGGGGGAAATGATCTTTGCGGGTAGCATCATTCAGTTTTCTATAGTCTATACAGACTCTCCAATCAATTACAGTGCAAGTGGGAATTAATTCATTAGCCTCATTTTGTACTACAGTCATACCACCTTTTTTTGGTACAACTTGGACAGGACTAACCCATTTACTATCAGAAATTGGAAAAATAATGCCTGCATCTAACAATTTAAGCACTTCTTTTTTTACAACTTCCTTAAGAGTTGGGTTAAGTCTTCTTTGTGGTTATACTGTAGGTTTACACTCAGCTTCAAGAAATATCCTATGAGTACAAATTGAAGGGCTAATTCCCTTAATATCAGCAATGGTCCACCCGATAGCTTCCTTATGTTCTCTTAGAACATCCAAAAGTTGTTGCTCTTGATCACCTGTCAAAGAAGAAGAAATGATTATTGGCAAAGTATCATTTGTTCCAAGATAAGCATACTTTAAATGACCAGGCAAAGGTTTAAGTTCAAGCACCAGGGGTTGTGTCAATGACGGCATCGGTTTCTTCTCAGTGGTGCCCAACTCCTCATAGTGTCGAGTCTTGAATTCATAAACTTGTTCAGTATGTTCTTCTTGGGGTTCATCCTCATCATCACTCCAATTATCTAAATCCCTAAGGACTGACTCCATTGTGTCCACACCTACATTCTCTTCCATGAACTCAAAGGAAAGCTCATCAACACTATCAATAGTGTAACAGGATTTACAATCATCAAATTTCTTTGTAGCCTCATACACATTAAACGTGACTTGTTCATCCATAACTCTCAAAGTAAGCTTACCTTATTCCACATCAATCAATGCCTTACCTGTTGCTAGAAATGGTCTTCCTAAGATCATGGGTACCTCTCTATCTTCTTCCATTTCTAAGACTATAAAGTCAATTGGAAAGATGAATTTGTCCACTTTTACTAGGACATTCTCCACTATACCCTTTGGGTACTTGACACTTCTATCTGCAAGTTGTAAGGTGACGTGCGTCTCCTTATATTCTCTAAGTCCTAGTTTTCTGAAAATGGACAGAGGCATTAAATTTATACTTGCACCAGAATCTATAAGTACTTTGTCAAAATGAAAATTACCAATAGTGCAAGGAACAATAAAACTTCCCTGATCTCTTTGTTTTCTTGGCAAATTGGATAAATTCTTTTGTAAGATCATAGAACATTCCCCTGTAAGCATCACTGGTTCATTCCCTTCAATCTTCCTCTTCTTTGTGAGTAAATCCTTCATGAACCTAGCATATGATGGCATCTGCTGAAGTGCCTCTGCAAAAGGAATGTTAATTTGCAATTTTTTAAAGACTTCTAAAAATTTAGCAAATTATGAATCTAATTGCTGTTGCTTCAGCCTTCTTGGGAAAGGAATAGGAGGAACATATGCTTGCACTTTTGGTGAATTTTGCTTTGGTTCCTCTTCCTTTTGTTTCCCTTTATCTTTCTATAGGTTAACCTCCTCTTCCTCAAGTTTCTTATCAACCAATTCCTTACCACTTCTTAGCATAATAGCATTTACACCCTTAGGATTCTGCTCAGTATTACTAGGTAAAGACCCAGATGGTCTATTACTCAACTGTTGAGACATTTGACTAAGCTGATTTTCAAGATTCCTAATGGTGGCTTGTTGATTTTGCAACATTATGTCAGTCTTCTGCATATAACTTATCATGAGTTCTTCCATTTTAGACTGACCTTGCTGAGAAGAGGTATTATGATTAGGATATTGTTGATGGGGAGTATTATGATTAGGACCTTGCTTTTGAAATCCAGGGGGTTTAAGTGCATTGTTATCATTTCTCCATGAGAAATTTGGATGATTACGCCACCCTAGATTGTAGGTGTTTGAATAAGGTCCATGATTTCCTCTTTGGAAATTGTTGACAAAATTTACTTGCTCTCCATGGGAAGAGGAGGAAAAGTTTCCAGATGGGCACTCAAGAGTTCAGTGTGGTCCTGAGCATAACTCACAACAGGAAATTTGATTAACATTAAAAGATGGTGCAGAGGTGAGTTTACTTACCTGAGCGGTAAGAGCAGAAATCTGAGCTGTTAAGGTGTCCATGTCATTGACAGATGCTACTCTAGACTTACCTCTTTCATGTTGCCAATTATGTGCACTAGAGGCCATTTCATCTATCAAAGCACTAGCCTCTTCATATGTCTTACTCATTAGTGCACCACCAGAAGCAGCATCTACTAGAGATCTCAATGTATCATCTAAACTGAGATAGAATATCTCAATAAGGAGATTATCTGGTAATCCATGATGGGGGCATTTTCTAATTGCCTCCTTGAATCTTTCCCATGCTTCATACAGTGATTCACCACTAAACTTAGTGAAGTTTGTGATGTCATTTCTTAACCTAGCAGTTCTAGCAGGTGGAAAAAATCTCCTTAAAAATTTAGATGAGAGATCAACCCAAGTGGTTACAGAGTCTTGTGGTAATGAATTGTACCAAGCCCTAGCTTTTTCTCTAAGTGAAAACGGAAAAAGTTGTAGCCTAATTACATCATCAGATACATTATTCATTTTCACTGTATTAAAATATTGAAGAAATACTGTAATATGCTCATTAGGACTCTCATTTGGATATCCTCCAAATTGATTTGATTGAACCATTTGAACGAGTGCTGGTTTTAACTCAAAATTGTTAGTCTGAATTGTCGGTCTTCTTATTGTAGGACCTGAAACAATAGGTAGCGTGTATTCCCGAAGTGCTCTACCAACACCCCGAATCTGATTGTTGTTCTCATCTGCCATGTTCTCTTCTTCCTTTCTTCTCTACTCTCTTCTAAGTTGTCGCAAGGTGCATTCTATCTTAAGATTAATTAGTAGAAGTTCAGCACTTCTACTCTTGCGCATAAAAAGAACCTCAAAGAGAACAGGAAACGATTACACAATGAAAAGAAAATAAAATAAAATTAAATAACAAAATAAATGTGCTTAAATTAACAATAGAATCTGAAGATGGTCTAATATTAATCAATCCCCGCGCCAAAAACTTGATCCACGCAAAAAGAGATATAAAATGAGCGTGAATAAATACCGGCAATTGTACCGGATCGGATCAAGTAATATAGTGAGAGAAGAGTGTCGAACCACGAAGATTGATTAAGTAATAGACCTTTATCAATTTCTACTATTATTTAGGCAATGCTGTTTGATGAGAATTGAATGAATTATGCTAAATGCTCAAAAAGAGAATTATGTTGGAAAAATGATGAATTGATGGTGGGAAATAGAATCCACCCTAATTATACTAATCATATTGCCTTCATGTTATAATAACTCATAGCTATATGGATTTTCACAAGAAATTAACAAAACCTTAATCCTTTATCAAGTTTTAAGTAATGTTACCCCAATTTAATTTAATAGCTCCCGCTAATTAAAATCAAACGAGGATTCTAATTCAAAATCAAAAATTTCCCAATTATATGATTGCCTAATATCTTTAAAATAATTTCTCCTAATCCCTTAGTGAAAAATTTAATAAAAATATTGCATAAAACACTTAGGTCAATTTCTAATCAAATTCAATAACGAGGCTTCCACATGAATTATTAAATCTTACTTAGGAATTCCTGATAAAACCAAAATTTCTCTTTCGAGTCATTTACATTTCTATGCATTGATTTCAATTACAAAATACAATTCATAGCAGGACTTCTTATATGAGAATTCCGCATATCTATATGTCCTATAACATGAATACAATGATCATTTTAGTTTGAATTATGGCTTCATCATGTTTCCCACAAGGATGATTTAGAACATTATAGTATGAATATAAAAACAATTGAAATAAATAGGTGCAATGGAATTCATATTGAACAACAAGAATAAACTAATAAATGGCATAAAAGAAAATAAAGTAAATGAAACAATAGCTATAATCTTCAAGAACTTCAATCTTCCAAAATGATTCCTCGAATTCTTCAATTGAAAGCAAACTTCATCAAAATAACTTTCTTTCTTCAAACTAAAATTTGGCATAACATGAAATGTAAAGGAATTAAAGAAAATATAAAATCCTAAAGTTCCTAAGGGAATTCTAATGATTTCAAAGAAGGACAAAGGATGCTAAACAAAGAATCAAAACAAAAGGATTCTCAAAACAAAAGGGGATGCCTCCAAGGTTCACACAAGGGGCCTATTTATAGATCCAAAGAGGAGGGGGATAAACTTGATTTGATGAGGAGTTGAGTCAGCAAATTAATTAAGATACAATTTTGGAGAGATTTTCGCAATGGATATCCGAGGAGTAATGAAGGTCGGCGGCCTTGAATGTAGGCCGGCTTTAAGGCAGGTGGCTTTAATGCTTTTTGAGGCCGGTTTAATATAGGCCGGCGACCTTCCGTGCAATCCTTCGCTCGCTTCTTCAATTTTGTAAAAAACTCCTCCAATTAACTTGTAATTTACTTTTGGGTCCTCAAAACCTGAATTTTCACAATAAACACCATTAAATATCATTTCTTTATATTTTCTTATAATATTGAAATAAATTTAATATAAGTCTAAAAGAAAATATAAGTATAATGTGATCTTATCACTTTCCACGAAAATAATTAGTCTCAAGAAGCTATAACAATCCCTCCAATCCAACTTCAACAAGCAACAAATTAGATTCTCAATCAAGACAATTTTGCAACTCAAATCCACAACACACAATTTCGGTTCAAATATGAAGAACCCTAATCACGAAATTAACCAACACTTAATCCCTTCTCTCAACAAGAGCTCTGATACCAAAATATGATGTGCCTAATTCCAAGCTTAAGCACAATCAAAAGAATCAAGGAAAACACCTTAATTTACAAATCACAAAACCGATTCACTTAACTAGGAAAATGCGGAAATCCTAAGGCAATGGAATGAAATCCAAAGAGCTCTAATTGCTATTATCAATCCAAAAAAGTAATCTTCATCAAATAATAACAATTACAATTGAAACCCACGTGAATCCAATCAAGAAAACAAATGGGTCAAACCGCAAAATTCCAATCTTTCCTTCAACTATCCAATTCACGCCACAATGAAGAGAATGATATCATATATCAAAATATTCAATCCTATAACAAGCTATTGATCACGAATTTCAAATTAAAACAAGTCCAAGAACATCCAAATCAACCCTAGATATGACTCACTAGAGAAGAAATGAACAACAACAAAGATGAATCGATATTACTCACGATTTCTCCTTGTTGCACTCGCCACAATTTCAACTTCTTAGGATTGAAATTGATAAGATAATTTGGAATTAGGAAAACCCTAAGCCCTCTCACGAAATGTGAAGTGTTTGTTCTGCAAAATAAGCCTCCTCAATCCCTCTCTTAAGCAAGTATTTATACTTGCTACTCCTAGGGTTAAAAAGTGCTCAAAATTACAAGTTTGCCACTTTTAAGGTGGCTAACCCTAAATGAAAGTTACAAAGAAATAAAAGTGTCCCAAAAAAAAATACAACCAAAATAGTTCAATAAAAGAAGAAATATATAAAATAAATGGTCTTCATGATGCCGATCTTCTATAAGATCCATCGGCTCAACTCATCACCGGTTCAGGTCAGTCCATGGATAACCCACAAGCTGAGTCTGAGAGAGTTTGTCCATTGCCCTATAGAATATGATAAGTGTGCCTGTTGGAAAACACAATACAAGAATAATAGAAAAGAAGTCAATATATAAATAATTCCAGGGTCGATCTGCTCAAAATGGGCCCTCAACACCAAGATTTGAATTCCTTTGGTTCTTGCCCTAATGATAGGTCTTGTCGGATTTTTATTCCTATCACATGGGGGTAGTTTAATGGGACACTTTAGTGTTAAAAAGACTTTGGATATTTTGCATGGATATTTTTATTGGCCAAAAATGAAACATGATGTGCAAAATGTGTGTGACAAGTGCATTGCATGTAGACAGGCCAAATCCAGAGTAATGCCCCATAGAGAATACATTCCATTGCCTGTGCTTAATCAACCCTGTACTGACATTTCTATGGATTTTGTGTTAGGGTTACCACGATCTCAAAGTGGCAAAGATAGCATATTTGTTGTTGTCGATAGGTTTAGTAAGATGGCTTACTTCATTGCCTGTTCTAAAACTAATGATGCACAACATATTGCCGATTTGTTCTTTAGGGAGATTGTACGGTTACATGGCTTGCCTAAATCCATTGTGAGTGATAGGGATGTGAAATTTTTAAGTCATTTTTGGCGTACTTTGTGGAATAGGCTAGGCACTAAAATGTTGTTCTCTACTGTTGCACACCCTCAAACTGATGGTCAGACGGAAGTAGTCAATAGGACTCTTTCAACCTTGTTGTGTGTTATGATCTATAAGAATTTGAAACAATGGGCGAAATGTCTGCCACATGTAGAATTTGCATATAATAGGACCGTGCATTTCACTACATCTTATTCTCCATTTGAGGTAGTGTATGGTTTTATCCCTCTGACTCCATTGGATATTTTGCCTTTGCCTGTTAACGAATTTGTTGATCTTGATGGAAAGAAAAAGGCAGAGTTTGTAAGGGAATTGCATGCTCAGGTTCGCGCCAACATTGAGAAGAAAAATGAACATTATGCTCGACAGGCTAATAAGGGTCGTGTGAAGACTATTTTTCATCCAAGAGAATGGGTGTGGGTACATCTGAGAAAGGAGAGATTTGCTAAACAGTGGAAATCTAAGCTGCACCCCAGGGGAGATGGGCCATTTCAAGTGTTGGAGCGCATAAATGATAACGCTTACAAGATTGACTTGCCAAGTCACTATGGTAATGTAAGTGCAACCTTTAATGTTTCTGACCTTTCTCTATGTGATGCAGGTGATTCGAGGTCGAATCTTTTTGAGGAAGGGGGGAATGATGGGGATCAAGTAGCATCAAGAGTTCTCGAGCCAAAGTCTAATGACCCGCTACATGGTATTGGAGGTCCAATGACAAAAGCTAGAGTTAAGTGAGCGGGAGAAGCCTTGCAAGGATTAGTTATGGAACTCCAAGAGCAAGAAGCAAGTCGACACAAGTCTAATTCAAGCCCCAAGCTAGTAAACATAATATATCAAAGCACGAACGAAGCGGAGGCCATCAACGATGGAACGACAGCCTTCAGCAAAGGGAAGGCTGCCGGCCTTGGAAGCTGCACAGTCGGTGTAGTGCCGGCCTAAATATTCGTAGATCGTTTTTTTGTTTTCTTCCGTTATTTCAAAGCCGGCCATATATGAATTTAGGACGCCAACTTATGTGTTTTTTCGAATACAATACCTTATGTTGTCATTTGAAAGGACACTTTTATCAGATTGAGTAAAAATTTTCTTGAGAGAATCCTCTCTTCTTTAGTTCTTGCAATAGAACTTCCTTCGATTTCTTCATCTTAAACGCTTGGAGAAATCGATCCAAATAGCTTAGGTTCTAATCGGTGGGTTCGATTGGGGTCGGGTTTCGTTTCGTTTTTGATTTAATTTCGATTCTCGGGTTTGAATCCTTCTTGAACGTTGGGTCTTAGATCGATATCTAGGGTTCGCGTCATAAGTGGTTTTAGGAACATCACTAGGTGGGTACCTTGATGATTGATATGCCACGTTGTCCCTAATGGAGTTGTTTATTGAAATAATTTTAGGTAAATTAAGGTTAGATGGGGCTCGTAAGGGCAGTTCCATTAGAACTATATCTATGTATAAATATTGTATGTGTATCGAGATCATGAGTAGCCCTTTATTGTATGCTGGTTAATGATGATATATATGTGTACAACTTGATGAATGGATGTGTTATAGCTACTAGTACATATATGCGTGTGAAAATGATATTGTGCGGCATGCACATGTTGGTGTGGTATTTATGTATTGAGCTTAGGCTCACCCTCCTTCCTACATATTTTCTTTTAGTTGTCGATGAGAATGACAAGCATGTCGAATATGATGAGCATGGGAATTTAATGAGACATTATATGGATGAGTATGGAAAGGAGCACTATTAATATGTGGAGGTTGAGTGTTGGAAATTCTAAAGAATTGTGATTTAAATTTTAGTAGTTGAATTAGAAATCAAGAAATGTTAGTAGACTCATAGTTATGTTAAATATTTTATAAGAATAGATGTTTATTTTGGGATTGTATGAAATAATGAGGATTGAAATGATTCACCTAAGAGTCATTCGCTTTATGTTATTGAGGTTACATTTTTATGAATGTTAATGAAGATGAATAGGTTTTGAAGTATTATGGAGTTTTAGAGCCGTAGTGTGTTGCTATGTGATGGTGACACATGGCAAGCTATGATGTTCCAGGTTTTAGGGTGTTATAGTGTAAGTGGTATCAGGGCTTAAGTTTTAATGATCCTTAAAACTTAGGTTATAATCAAATGGAGATTGGTTTAATGATTCCTAGAATTAAGTGATGGTCAATAAGTATAAGGTTCAATCAGTAGAAAGTAAGTTGAGATCATTAGAAGATTAAGTATTGATCTATAGAACAATAAGAAATGAATAGAGTGGGTAAATTGCAAGGCGACTATTATATTATTTTTTTCAATTATTTTATGTAATTGTATTTTCTAGTATATTCCTATTTATTTATGTATATATATGTATAAATGTGCAGGCTTAAGTATACTAAAGGTATATTATTAGTAACTTCCCCTACTAATTCTAACTCTAAAATCATTTTGTTATCTCAATTTCATATAGAATGCCTCTAAGGAGAAGCATTGTTCGGGGTTCCTTTAGTGCTAGACAGGGTGGAGATGCCCTAGAGGATAGGAACCTTGTAGGATGACCTTAAGAAGGTGCCCTTGAGTAAGCTAATATCACAATTACCTAGTTGCTAGAAGCTGTAAATGCTCTAGTAGGAATGTTGGCACAACAACAATAACAATCGGCTATGAGACCTATTAGGATTATGGAAGAACCTTGTGGATTGGATAAATTTATGAGGCTAGCTAAGGAATTCCACCTAAAGGTTGATGATCCAATAGAGGTTGAGTATTAGATCAACGAGATTGAGAAGACTTTTGAAGCTTTTATGGTTCTTAAAGATGAGAAATTGAGGTTTGCTGCTTATATGCTGAAAAGATTGGTTGTAGACTGGTGGACTAGTATATTTAGGTTGATAGGAGCTATAACCTAGTAATAGAGGTTTAAGGAGCTTTTCTATGAATAGTACTTTCCTAACAGCATCAGAGATAAGATGGAGGTTGAGTATTATAATTGTCAACAGGGTAGTAAATCTATAGAGGCTTATGAAGCGGAGCTGAACCCCTTAAGCAAATTCTTGCCAGAATTAATGAGAGTAGATGATGCCTTAAGAGTAAGAAGGTTTATGAGAGGCTTGGAGCCTACTCTTTAACATAAAGTGGGGGCCTTTCAATTGACTACTTAAACAAAGGTAGCCAATAAGGGGAAGTACTTAGAGTAGAGTAAGAAAAGGATTAAAGAGCAACTACCCCATAGATCGAGAACTACTTTGGGAAAAGGCCTGCCACTAGTATACCAAATGTGGATAAAGGGAAGAGGCTAGCAACATATTATGCTAGATTGTAGCTTATGCACCCAGACCTCTCCAAATTAGGCTAACACCTTTGGCATTACCTACACTACTAAAGGCAGGGAAAAGATGTCTTAGGTGCTTGGGACCCCATAATCTTCAGTAATGTAGTTGACCCGAAGGGGCATGTTTCTCATGTGGCAAAATAGGACACACTAGTAGGAATTGCATAAAAGGAACCCTCTCTTAGAATTTCTATTATACTTGTAAGTAGAGAGGACACAGATCATTTGAGTGTGGCACTTCTCAAAACCAGATGGCTACACCTCAATAAACATAGCAACTAACAAGACCTGCACTTAGAGGACCTTCAGGTAGGCATCAAAATCTTGGACCAAGACAGAGGGCACTTGGTAGAGTGTTTACAATGTAACAACAGTAGCAATAGGATGCCCTTGATTAGGTTACTGTTGCAGGTACATTGCTTATGAACATAAACATTGTTTATGTATTATTTAACACGGGTGTAATGCATTCCTACATATTACCCATTTTCATGCATGTTTATGGACTGAAACCGGTCATGTTAAGTGATGCTATGGTTGCAAATACTCCTTTTGGAGTGAGGGGTAAACTAGATGAGATGTATAAAGATGTAGAAATTGTAATACAAGGCAAGAAAATGCCAATAGAATTGCCTATATTAGAAATGATGGAATTTGATATGATCTTAGGGGTAAATTAGTTGTCTAAACACTATGCCAGTATAGATTGTCACAATCTAGTAGTTTATTTTGATTTCCTTGGTGAAGAACAAATTGTATTCAAGTTAAACATATAGAGGCTTGTAACTCTTCCAACATATGAGTTGTGGAATAAAGAGAAATTGTCTACTTTGTCAATAGAGGTAGGACAAGCCATGAAATTGGAAGATGTGTATGTAGTAAGAGAGTATGTAGATGTCTTTATAGAGAATTTACTAAGCCTACAGCCAGCGAGAAAGACAGAGTTCAGCATTGATCTAGTAGCAAGAACAGGACCCATATCTAATGCACCTTATAGAGTGGCATCTACTGAATTTTTTGAATTGAAGACTCAACTTCAGGAGTTACAAAACAATGGGTTTATTAGACTAAGTGTCTCACCATAGAGTGCTCTAGTATTGTTCCTTAAGAAAAAGGATGAGAGTATGAGGCTGTGTAAAGATTATAGGGAGCTGAATCTAGTCACAATCAAGAACAAATACCCTCTCCCTAGAATTGATGACTTATTTGATCAATTACAGGGAGCTCAAGTTTTCTCCAAAATTAACTTAAGATTAGGGTACCATCAGTTCAGTATCAAGGAGAAAGACATACAAAAGATTGCTTTTAGGACTCGGTTTGAGCATTACAAGTTTCTAGTGATGCCTTTTGGATTGATAAATGCTCTAGTAGCCTTCATGGACCTAAACAAAGTGCTTAGAGATAGGTTAGATCAGTTTGTGGTAGTCTTCATAGATGATATCTGATGGGGATCAAGTAGCATTAAGAGTTCTCGAGCCAAAGTCTAATGACCCGCTACATGGTATTGGAGGTCCAATGACAAGAGCTAGAGTTAAGCGAGCGGGAGAAGCCTTGCAAGGATTAGTTATGGAACTCCAAGAGCAAGAAGCAAGTCGACACAAGTCTAATTCAAGCCCCGAGCTAGTAAACATAATATATCAAAGCATGGACGAAGCGGAGGCCATCAACGATGGAACGACAGCCTTTAGCAAAGGGAAGGCCCCCGGCCTAAATTTCAAGGCTGCTGGCCTTGGAAGCTGCACAGCCGGCGTAGTGCCGACCTAGATATTCGTGGAACGTCTTTTTGTTTTCTTCCGTTATTTCAAAGCCGGCCATATATGAATTTAGGCCGCCAGCTTATGTGTTTTTTCGAATATAATACCTTATGTTGTCATTTGAAAGGACACTTTTATCAGATTGAGTAAAACTTTCCTTGAGAGAATCCCCTCTTCTTTAGTTCTTGCAATAGAACTTCCTTTGATTTCTTCATCCTAAACGCTTGGAGAAATCAATCCAGATAGCTTAGGTTCTAATCGACGGGTTCGATTGGGGTCGGGTTTCGTTTCGTTTTCGATTCTCGGGTTTGAATCCTTCTTGAACGTTAGGTCTTAGATCGATATCTAGGGTTCGCGTCATTTGGTATCATAGCCAAGGTTCATTGAATCGGGTAATCTCTATCCTTGTTAATATTTTTCTTTAATTGATTGCATAAATTTTCTATCATAGTAAAAAAAAAAAAATTGTTGTTGCTGTTCGTAGAAGTACTATTCTGTTTCAACGACAGGAAATTCCAATTGCCGAATCCCAAAGGCAATTCCATTGTCTTGAATTAGTTAGTCAGTAAAGTTCACAAAAAATAAAAAAACAGAAAATTCGTATAGAAAAAAAAAAATTCTAGTTTATATTTTAGTTTGTTTGTTTAATTGTTCAAGTTCATTGTTTCCTATCAAATTCACTATATTCCATATTGGTCAATCATAGTTATTCATTGAGTCGTCGTATTTTCGTGTTGAAATTCTGAGTTGTTGGTTGATTTATCCTAGTGGTTTATTTTGGAGAAAAACTCATTGAGTTAGTTCTTGAGCAAGGATTTGCAAAGGAGAGTAGAGTGGTGAGAATTTTATCGTGGAAAATCAAATTGTGAGATACACAAGTGTACACACATCTTTGAGTGTAAATTGGTGAGGGAGTGAATTGTGAGGCCTTGATATATTTTTTATTACTAACGATCTTTGTTGCAGCAAACATGTCTGGCCAAAGTTCACCTGACAGGGAATAGGGAGTAGGAGATAATAAGCTGTTGTTTCATGCGCTATTGGGTGAGATGAGAAAAATGATGAGGGTTGAGTTAGAGCTAGTCCATCAAAGGATGGATAGGATGGAGCAAAGTAGGGAGGCCACGAGTAGCATTACAATGGGTCAAAGATTTGAGAGGCTTCCAAGGAGGAGAGTGAGAATAGAAGAGGGAGAGGACACTGAATTAGGAGAGTATAACTTCGTGATGGGGAGAGAAAATACCCAAAGAAGAGATAGTAACTTGGGTAGCATAAAGATGAAAATACCTTCCTTTCAAGGGAAGAATGACCCAGAATTATACTTGGAATGGGAGCGAAAGGTTGATCACATTTTTTAGTGCCATAACTATTCAGAGGACAAGAAAATTAAACTTGCAGCAGTTGAGTTCACTGACTATGCAAGTGTATGGTGGGATCAACTGGTTAGGAATAGGAGACGGTATGGAGAGGAATCCATTAGCACTTGGGGGGGAATGAAAACTATTATGCAGAAGAGGTTCATTCCTAATCACTATTATAGGGATTTACATAGGAAGTTGCAGGGTCTGACACAAGGGTCCAAAAGTGTAGAGGACTATTATAAGGAGATGGAAATAGCCATGATTAGAGCTAAGGTGGAGGAGGATGATGAAGCTATAATGGCTAGGTTCATTGGTGGATTGAATAGGGAGATCGCTGATATTGTTGATCTACAACATTATGTAGATATTGAGGAATTATTGCATAAGGCGATCAAGGTTGAGAAGTAGCTAAAAGGAAAGAGTACTTCAAGGTATCACCCAGTTTCAAGTTCTTCTAGGTATAATTCAACTTCTAGTTCTTCATAGAAGTCGAATTGGAAGAATAACAAACCACCACCGAAAACTAAGGAGGAAGAGAAGGCTAAGGCACCGGCATCTTATTTGAAAGGTAACATTGAAACCAAATCTACTTCTAGATTGCGTGATATTAAGTGTTTCAGGTGCCAGGGATTTGGGCATATTGCATCGCAGTGTCCAAACACTAAGGCGATGATCCTTTTGGAGAGTGGTGATGTGGAGAGTGTGAGTTCAGGGGAAGATGATGACATGCCCCCACTGGAAGATTATAGTGATGTGGATTTAGAAGGGCCTGTAAAGGGAGAGATGCTTGTTACCAGGCGGGTTCTTAATACTCAACTTAAGGATGAGGGTGATAAACTGCAGCGAGAGCATATTTTTCATACTAGATGCCATGTGAATAACAAGGTGTGTAGTTTGATTATTGATAGCTGTAGCTGTACAAATGTTGCTAGCACATTATTGGTTGATAAACTGAACCTAAAAATTGAGAAGCATGAACAACCTTATAAGTTGCAGTGGTTGAGTGAATGTGGGGAGGTTAAAGTGATCAAGAGAGTACTGGTCTCTTTCTCTATAGGGAAATACTATGATGAGGTATTGTGTGATGTGGTACCTATGCAAGCTTACCACATATTACTGGGACGACCTTAGCAGTT
This sequence comes from Laguncularia racemosa, assembly GCA_037954665.1. NCBI lineage: Eukaryota > Viridiplantae > Streptophyta > Magnoliopsida > Myrtales > Combretaceae > Laguncularia > Laguncularia racemosa. Next base: position 20,495 of record JBBMOL010002562.1, read on the forward strand.
TAATAGAAAGGTCACCCACGATGGGTATCATAATAGGTATTCCTTTATTCTAAACAAAAGATAGTTGGTCTTCACACACCTTAATCCTTGGGAGGCTAGTGAGGATCAGATGAGAATTGCTAGAGAGTTCAGAGAGAGAGGGAAACACAAGAGTGAACAACGAAAGAAAATTGAGACTGTAAAAGAGAGTGGCAAAAACACACTGGTGAGTTGTGAGAAGAAAGAATTAGAAGGAAACACGAGTGGCATTGGAGAGGCAAGTGAGACTAATAGTGCTTTGAGGGCAAAACGACATTTACTTGTACTGATGTACAAGGATGTTTATCTTTCCACTGACCATCTTAACTCTTCTTTGCCCGTAGTTGTTGTTTCTCTTTTGCAGGAATTTGCTAACTTATTTCCTGAAGAAGTACCAAGGGGATTGCCTCCACTAAGAGGCATTGAACATCGGATTGATTTTATTCCAGGTGCTTCAATTCCAAATAGACCAGCATACCGGGCGAATCCAGAGGAAACCAAAGAGATCCAGAGGCAAGTTGATGATTTGGTAGAGAAGGGGTTTGTGAGTGAGAGCCTCAGTCTATGTTCAGTTCCAGTCATCTTGGTTCCAAAGAAGGATGGAACATGGCGAATGTGTGTCGACTGTCGAGCAATCAATAAGATCACAGTTAAGTATAGACATCCCATCCCTAGACTTGATGATATGCTTGATGAATTGCATGGTGCATGTCTGTTTTCCAAAATTGACTCAAGGAATGGCTATTACCAGATTAGAATGAAAGAGGGGGACAAATGGAAAACTGCTTTTAAAACTAAATTCGGTCTCTATGAGTGGATGGTAATGCCTTTCGGGTTAACAAATGCGCCTAGCACATTTATGAGATTAATGAATCATTTTCTTCGTGCTTTTATTAGGAAATTTGTTGTTGTGTACTTTGATGACATCTTAGTTTATAGCAAGACGTTAAATGAGCATGTTACGCATTTACATTGTCTTTTTGCTGTTTTGAGAGAAAATAAGTTATATGCCAACTTGAAAAAGTGCACCTTTTACATGGAAATTGTGGTTTTTCTTGGGTTTGTTATAGGTGCAAATGGGATTGCTGTTGATGAGGAGAAGGTGAAAGCGATTAGGGAGTGGCCCACACTAAGGAATGCAAGTGAGGTCAGAAGCTTTCATGGATTAGCAAGCTTTTATAGGAGATTTGTTAGGGACTTTAGTTCTATAGCTGCTCCTTTAAACGATCTTGTTAAGAAGAATTCTGAGTTCAGATGGACTGAAGAACATGAGAAGGCCTTTAATGTTCTGAAAGGTAAGTTGACTAATGCACCCTTACTTGTTCTTCCTAATTTTGAGAAGGTTTTTGAGATAGAATGCGATGCTTCCGGGAAAGGTATTGGTGGTGTTTTGATGCAGGATTCCAAGCCAATCGCTTATTTTAGTGAAAAGCTCAATGGTGCCACATTAAACTACCCAGTCTATGACAAGGAGCTATATGCTTTGGTGAGGACCTTGCAGACTTGGCAACATTACTTATGGCCTAAGGAGTTCATCATTCATTCTGATCATGGGAGTTTGAAGTTCCTGAAAACTCAAGGTAAGTTGAACAGGAGGCATGTGAAATGGTTGGAGTTCATTGAGACCTTCCCATATGTGATCAAATACAAGCAAGGAAAAGAGAACGTGGTGGCTGATGCACTTTCTCGAAGGTATTCACTTTTAACTTCTTTGCAAACTAAATTGCTTGGGTTTGAACTCATTAAGGAGTTATATGAGACTGATGCTGATTTTAGTTAAATTTGGGCTACTTGTGTTGAGTTTGGATATTCTGATTTCTATAGGCATGATGGGTATTTGTTTAAGAAAGATAAGTTATGCGTGCCTAAAAGCTCTGTGCGTGAATTTCCTGTGGGGGAAACACATGGGGGTGGTTTAATGGGACACTTTGGTGTTAAAAAGACTTTGGATATTTTGCATGAACATTTTTATTATCCAAAAATGAAACATGATGTGCAAAATGTGTGTGATAAGTGCATTGCATGTAGACAGGCCAAATCCAGAGTAATGCCCCATGGAGAATACATTCTATTGCCTGTGCCTAATCAACCCTGGACTGACATTTCTATGGATTTTGTGTTAGGGTTACCACGATCTCAAAGTGGCAAAGATAACATATTTGTTGTTGGCGATAGGTTTAGTAAGATGGCTCACTTCATTGCCTGTTCTAAAACTAATGATGCACAACATATTGCCGATTTGTTCTTTACAGAGATTGTACGGTTGCATGGCTTACCTAAATCCATTGTGAGTGATAGGGATGTGAAAATTTTAAGTCATTTTTGGCGTACTTTGTGGGATAGGCTAGGCACTAAATTGTTGTTCTCTACTGTTGCACACCCTCAAACTGATGGTCAGACGGAAGTAGTTGTTGATGAAATCGCAATCACACAAATTAAAATCCTTTTTACTCCGACTCTTCCTTGCGATCAATTTGGCAAGTGCACCTATCGATTACAATAGTATAGAGTTTAAGCACGAATATCGTTCCCTCAGGGATCTACAAGTACTAATACTAACCTCAAACCGACTATCTAACCGCACAATTTCGAGTGAATTGATTTAACCAAATTACCTAAATTAAACTAAATTATCTAATAGAACTGAAATCAATGAA
>JBBMOL010002563.1:0-23168 GCA_037954665.1 Laguncularia racemosa
GCAAAGGCGTTAATAAGCTCTGATACCAAATGTTAAAATTTATTAAAACCTTTGTCAAATACTGCTTAATCATATGCAGCTGCGGAAGCAAAAATAGATCCTTTACATACCTCCAGCCATTACAATGCAAATAGGTGTCCTGCTCGATGGAGAATGGTTTTGCGTCTCGGTTACGATTGGTGCTTCTAAACCTTAACTCACTCAATATAAATGGTGTATTTTCTGTAGTAATTAGCAGATTAGGGACCCCGTAGTATTCCTATTTATAACTCATTCCATCAATAAATTGTTCTACAAATTAGGAATTATTTTGAACATATCTTTCCTGATATAGTGGGATTTATTGTTCCTGATTTAGTAGGATAATATTGTTCCTAATATTATGGGATTCATGGACCATATCTAGCGGTTATTTGTTTCCAATTAAATAAGGAAAGAGAATAACCACATGTGCAACATTCCAAATTTTTAAGATCTCAACACTTTAAGAAACCATATTTCAAGAAATTGGCAATTTTGGAACCACATTCATTTAATATAATCATTTTTGTGTCTAAACCAAATTCTCATTATAAATTATAGTAAATTGGATTCCACAAAAGCATTTAACATAGAATCATTGAACTCTCATTAGATCTAATACAAATCTTCCAATGATTAATTGCCCTAATTTTAATTGAAAATTTATCCTACAACATACCAGCATCTCATGAGAGCCTTAGTTAGTAACTCTTCACTGCTAGTTCACTACACTGAATGTGTGAAAGTGAAGCTCGGTAACTTCCCACTAAAATGTGTAAGCTGGAGCTACAAGAGTCTTATGAAATAATAATAATATAAATATTTAGGTTTTATTAGGACATGATATCCTTTCACACTATATTTTCCCTATTGCTTCCTCACCTTATGTTTTTTTCATAAAGTATATTGACAATGCTCAAAAACTTTTGAAATTATACAAAATACTCCTAAAATTTTTAAAATCGGAAGAGTTAGAATTTCAACTGTGTCAAAACATACTGGTCAAAAGATAGTTTTAGGTAGATAGTTTTTATGGGGAATAAGCCTCTCAAAAGGTAATGGAGGCATACAAAGATTTCCTCAAGCCAAACAACGATAGACCCTAAGTATAAAGGTAGAAGAGAGCTTGAGATAGATCAAGAATTCTCACTATTTCTTAAATTCGTGAACCTAATTCAATTCAAAGCCACTCCCCAAACACACTAACGATATTGATGTCATTTACTACACTATAAGCCCAAGTTGATCTCTCTATGTTGACTTCAAGGTCACAAACTATGATATTTTCTTCTACTTAAATTTACGATGTCCTCATCATAAGGTTAATCTATTGCCATTACCCTCACCCAAAGATTGCCAACCTTCCTTAACCCATTGTTAAACTCCACCCAAGATTATCTTTGCTAAGACTAAGTTTCCTCACCTATTCTTTTGTCATCCAAAATCACCTCTTATTGAGTTACCCAATAGCACTATAGCACTTTTATGAGGAGTCAAGCAAATTCTTATTACAATCCAACACGTGATATAGTTACCTTTATTGTAAAGATGTCCTTCCTCTGGTGGTTGCTCCTCCCCTCGAGTTTAACCATACAAGCCCATTTGTCAACAAAACTTACCCACTCAATGAACACATTGGGTAGTATTCAAGCAATTCGATAGACTTGGAATGTTGATCCTCATACCATTTGTCATGAGACAAGAGATACCTTCCTATTGGAGTGCTCATGTGCTGCTCAACTATATCTCGATTTATACATTTACTCATATTCTAGATAGCAAGTCAACCTTTTCTTCCTTGAATTCCTAGGTCTATCCTGAGCTCATCCTTCTCACTAGGAGAGCCATATTGGTTTTGTTACAATCTCATATGTTTGAGATGACTAATTTTCTAAACTAGTTTCACCCTACCACAACCCCATCAAAAGAGAGATATCAACCTCCAACCAATTTACTTACGTGAGGCTAAACTCAACTTTAGAATATACTCATTCCTAAAACAAACTACCCTACCGATGCCACTTGCTACACTGTAAGTCCAAATCAATCCCTCCATATTGGCTCTAAAGTCATGAACCGTGACACCTAACATAACTAGGAAAGTATTCGAATGAATAGGTTGCAGTATCCTCACAGAAATTCAGAAATAAACAACTCCACTCTGCATAACTTTAGTCTTTGGTACTCCACCGGACCTGTCATACAAACTGCATTAAGTTAATGAACTAAGGGACTGATTTGGCATAAGAAAAATAAATTTCAAAAAGAAAAGAGTAGGAGTTAAATGATGTTTTTACTAAATTACTTTTGGGGGGAAAAGCATCACTTTCGCTTAGAACTCAAATAGGGTTTTAAACTGAACCACCTTACAATCGAAGTTTCCCCCTTATGTCTACGGATGCAGAAAAACATGGACTTGTATATTCTTACCATGTTACTAATGTCCACTTGCTTAATATTCCATTAGTCAGGTCTTGTCTTTTTTTATTTTTTTATTTTTAAATTTTAATTGCATTCTTCAGTTACAAGTACGCCCGAAGCAATCACAATAATCGAAGCAACCTGTTGAACGATAAAATTACGGTAAATTGCTACAGACACAACACAAACATGTTGACAATGACATGATACTAAAACGCAAACATGACAATCATTGTGAAAAATAAGGATACAATAGGTTTTTGACGCAGGATACAAAATGAATAGATTAATTTATAGAACTTGTTTTATTTCACATGTAGTGGCATTTCACTGGACCACATGTGAAAGCCATGTATTTTCCCATTATCTTATTATACATCAGGACCTAAGGAGTGATTTGTCATAACAATACACTCTACTAATAAATGACAAATTGTTATTTACTAATAGATCAACAGGCCACGAAACTTTCCAGTCGTCATTCATGGCCCATAAGCATGTATTCTTTGTCTAGAGCATCCTATATGGCAGCTAGCTAAATTCTTTCAAGAATCAGTATCCCTCAAAAAGGTTTGTAATTCGTATTGCAATTGACGATTTTAATGCATCATGAAATGGACCATTGAACTGAATTGAGAGAGAGAGAGAGAGAGAGGGAGGGTACTAACTTATTGTGTGTTTGTTGATTGTGGCACGCCAAAAGAGATAAGTATGTCAGCAAAGAAGAGGATGGTGGCAGGGTGGAGGATGGGTGTGGTGAAGATGAAGTAGAACTGTGAAAGAGAGAAAATTTTGGTGCTTAATGGAGTGGAATCAATGTTTTAAAAAAAATAAAAATGTGTAATTGTAATATCTCGAAGTGTCTGACACTATAGGACACTCTTGTGATGCGTGTCCAACACGAGTTTTAGCTGCCAAGCATCATAGTGCCTGACCAAATCTCATATGCTCTGAGTACAGTTAGCCCCTCCAGAAAGACTGAGAAGCACAACAAAACCGAGAAGAAATAAGAACTTAGGCGTCCTTGAGCTTTCATACTTAACATAATTGCTTAGTTTAGAAATATAGAAGATACCCAAGAAATCGGACAGATTCACGTAACTGAAAGCAGGCAATTAGCATACCTGCTAATGCCAACTGGATAGCAGATTTTGTCATGCATACTGGTGCTATTATTTGTAAGGCATATCTGCAAGACGCTATTCAGGGGAAAGTACAGCCTTTCACCTCGTTGAAGGAGAAGGAAGGCCCCTCAGCAGAATTGAGCACAGCACATGAACGTTCATTAATTTTCATCAGAAGTCAGTGCGTAAAGGTTAGTTTTAAAAAAGAGGGGAAAGTTGGGGAATAATTAGCAGAAAGCCCCAAATTTTAGATGAAGTTTTAAAACTGAAAATTATGGGGGAATAATTAGCAGTCTCAAATTGAAGGAAAAATAGTTCAAATTTTTAAATTTTTTTTGGGGGGAATGGAAAAAAATAAAATACATAAGAAAAGCAACCCCTTTTTTTAAAAGTAAAAATCCCTAATTTTGTGCAAGGGAAAAAAAGCTAAAAAAACAAACCCTATCTTTTGGGGTTAAAACTACTTATCCAAATAACACCAGACCCGCCCAAAATAAAAAAATTAAAAATTTTAACCCTTCACTCCCCCTTTAAGCTAAGGGGAAAAGATTTTCTTTCAAATTTCCTTTGCTTGCCAAAACATTTCTAAAGAAAAAGCTGGGTTTGGCCCAAAGGGCCTTTTTTTTAGAACATCAGCCCTTTTTAATTCCTACAAAAATATTAAAGCAATATGATTTCTCCAAAATTCTCAAAAAATTGATTTTTTGAAAAAAATTCCTATCAAGCTTGACATGCTTCATCTAGTCATGGGTGAATTTGGATTCTTTAAAAATTTGAGAGGGGAGGTTTTCTGTCCTGAATTTTTGCAACCAAAATTTTCAACTTGCACTTTCAAACTTGTTTTAACCTCTGCACCCAAATTAAATTCATAAATTTTTCCCCAAAGCAAAAAGGGCCCTATACTCGGAAGGTCTACACTACCTTTTTGGGCAACCACCAAAAATTGGGTTTTTTAAATCCTTCCAAGGAAAATAGACTCAATGTTTCCTTTAGCAAATATTAGGAGATCATCTACAAAGCAAAGGTGAGTCTGTCTTTCACCTTACATCTCCAATGTAGTGAGAATTGGGATTAGAAATTAGCCTCCTCAACTGTGTGGAGAGAACTTCCATGCACAGACAAACAAGTAATGGGAGATAGGGTCCCCTTGTCCTCAACCCGCATTTACTTGCAAAGAACCTCACCATTTCCCCATTTACGTTGATGGAGTATTTAGGTGTAAGATACACTAGCTAATGAGATTACAAAGAGTGGGGGGGGGGGGGTGGAATTTCATGCCTTGAGCACCATTAGGATAAAGTCTCATCTGACTGTATCATATGCCTTTTGTAGTCCACTTTAAGCGTACACCAGGGAGCACCCTTATGAGTGTGATAGCCTGTCATTAGCTCCTGGGCAATGAAAATGTTGTCAGATATCCTTCTACCTAGGATAAATACTGCTTGTTTCCCTCCCAACCAAGCTGACAACACCGATTTCATCCGTGCAGCAAGGACCTTGGAGATCGCCTTGTAGATCACATTACAGCATGCTATTGGCCTAAGTCACCCAATTTAGTAAGATTAGCTACTTTGGGGACGAAGGAGATAGCAGTACTGTTGATCTCCTTAAGCAAATGGCCTGTAGTCAAGAACTCCCTAGTCGCTGCAATCATATCAATACCTATGACATCCCATGCCTCCTTGAAGAAACGAGTTGAAAACCCATCTAGGCTAAGAGCTTTCCCATTCGCTTAAGACATGAAACCCCATTCGATCTCATCATCCGTGAATGGAGCATCAAGTGTGAGCTGTTACTACTCATTACAATTCCTAGGCAGCAAATTTTCCACTTTAACGAGGTGCTAGGGGCTGTAAGGGGTCATAGAGTTGTTAGAAATACCCAAGGACTAATTGTTGGACCTCCAGTTCACCTGCCGTGTTACGATTCCCAGTTTGAGATCGGGTCACCGGACGAAGGATAAAAAAATCTCCTTCCAACAAATGGTTCTTACCCTTGTTCCTCCTCCTTGATGCACCTACCTTAATAATCAAATGCAGCTCTTGAAGGGAGCTGCCACCTCGAAACTCGTTAAGAGAGAGTTTCCAAATCTCTTGAAATTTTTTAAAAATAAATTCTCTGATTTCTTATTGCTCAATACTCCCTATGTATAGGAAGCTTCCTTACAATACTCAAGATAATAAAAAAGACTAAGATTCCTAATTAATAAAGATTAGATTCCTCAATATCCTTAATTTCCTAAATAACTCTACTAAAATAAGGAAAGAGTAAAACTGGAAAGTAAGAAAATATAACTAAAAAGAAACAAAACTGAAACTAAAAATATTCCTAGGATTCCTATATTTGCATTATCCCTTTGCTTGTGCGTCTTGCATATTTTCTGCCAAACGAATGCATCCGCAACATTACCCCCTCCTCCACAAACAGCTTGTCCTCAAGCTGGAAGTCGGGAAATGCTAGTTTGAATTCCAATACATCTTCCCAAGTAGCATCCTCTAGCGTCCCTCTATCCATTATACCAAGATTTCCCAACGACCTCGGTTCATCGAGTTCGCAAATGGCCATAGGGCTAATTACAACCTGACCATCTTCCATGGAGGCAGCTTCGTTGGCTCCCCACCACTCGCCCTTGAAAGCTCTAACAAGACACTGAAAGACATTGTGCAGCTTGCAGTCCCAAAGGAAGCTCAAGTTGGTATGCTACGGTACCAATGCGTTTTGCCACCAGAAAAGCTCATAAAACTTAGGACAAGCTTATAGGAAAGGTGGCGAGCAAGTGTCTTCTAATGATAAGCTGTAAGCGCAACCAAACATAAGTACCAGGAGAGAATCCACATCACGATGTCCTTTATCATAGAAGGTTTCATACGTTGCTGCGCTTGGTGGAGTTTGGTGCGAATGTCCGCTAAAGCTTCATCTCGAGCAAGAAATGCTTGATCCACTGCATCGACCTAGAAGTGCAAGCAACGTAAGATGTTAAACTCGGAGGCGTACGTCCAAAACAACTTGGAATGGAGATGTTTAAGGGCCGAAATGGAAGGAAGTGTTGTAACAAAATTCCGCCCAAGGAAGCCATTCTACCCACTTTTTAGGGAGAACCCAGAAAGGCAACGAAAGTACATCTCAATGGTGCGGTTCCCCAAACCTCATTTTTGGCCTATCAGATTGGGGATGATAGCGGAAGAGAAATGAAGATTGGTTCCGCAAAACGAAACAACTCCTTCCAAAAGGTACAAAGTAAAAAGCGGATCGCGATCACTAACAATAGATCAAGAATGCCATGTAATCGAACAATATTGTCAAGGAATACCCTTGCAATGGTGCAAGCTTTGGGTAAGGATGTGCCAATGGAATAAAGTGAGCATATTTGAGAACCTATCTACCACCACGAATAAGACATTTTTAAACCCAAGGGATTTGGGTAATCCGTCAAAAAAGTCCATGGATATATCTGCCCAAAACCCTGGTGCGGTAATTGCAACATTTGTAGCAACCGACTGGGCTTAAATGTTCAGCTTTATTCCTTTGACAAACGAGACATGGGGCGACGTAAGCCTTGATGGTGGTCTTCATGCCAGACCAATAAAAATCCTTGAAAAATGCGCTGCAAGGTTTTCTCAACACCTTCATGAGTGTTGTCAGGGATTCCGGATAAGATAACATTGATCAAGGAAGATGTTGGAAAATAGGTAAATGCGATCTTAAATAATATCATCTCATCACGCAAAAACCAACCCAAGCCACTGTTTCTTGCTCAATCCGTGTTTTAAAGGGGCCCTTAAAGAAAGCTGAATTCTGTATCTCTGCTCGAATTTCATCGAACAAGAGAACCTGCATTGGATATTGCATAAACAGCGCACCATCTTCCTCACGGCGTACAAGGATCTGTAGCAACATTCAACTGGCTAGCCTTGAAATTCCACGCGAAAAAGAAAACCCATTAACTTGCTAAACCATGCTGTTGGGGAGATGGGGAAAAACCGTTGTTCAGTAAATACTTAAGACTATAGTGACCCTTTTTTGAACAAGAAAGAACGTCCCTAAAGAATGGTCTCAAATGTTGGACACCCTTTCCCACTAACCTATAATTCCTCATAAGCTGCAAGTTTCAAATGACGTTCAGCTAGCTTCTTGCTAAAAAATGCAATGGGATGTCCATTTTGCTGCAAGTCTGCGCCTATCCCTATACCAGACGCATACATTCAACTACAAATTCTTCCTAAAAAATTAGGCAAACTCGGTACTGGAGCATCTAATAAGGCTTTCTTTAGTGCTTCAAAGGAGGCGTGAGCTCCTCATTCCATTGAAAAGCTTGTTTCTTCAGCATATTTGTCAAGGGGGCAACAATGTGTCCATAATCCTTAATGAATTTGCGATAATATCCTGTCAACCCTAAGAATCCACGTAAGGCCTTAATATTTTGAGGTTGGGGCCAATCCGTGATAGCTTGAATTTTACTTGTGTCAGTAAAAAACACCCCTGCTGAATCACTTTGACCTAAATAGGAGACTTGTGGTTCTCCAAATGAGCACTTAGACTTCTTAAGATAGAGATGATGGGCCCTTAATAACTAAAAAACATTTGGAGTGCATAAATGATTCTCCCAAGAATTGCTGAACATAAGGATATCAAAAAAAAAACAAGCACAAATTGACGTAAATGTGGTCGAAATACCTCGTTCATTAATGCTTGAAAGGGGGAAAGGGGGCATTAATTAGCCCAAAGGGCATGATAAGGAACTCAAAATGGCCATGGTGATTTGGGAAAAAGCTGTCTTCTCCACATCTTGAGGATCCATGCGAATTTTGATGAAACCCGGGATCGGGGGTCAAGCTTGGTAAAAAATTTTGCGCCATGTAACTCATCCAACAATTCATCCACTACTAGAATGGGAAATTTATCCTTGATAGTCTTATTATTCAGCTCCCTATAATCAACACAAAATCGCCATGTGCCATCGTGTTTGCGAACTAGCAATCCCGGGAGAGGAGAATGGCGAGAAACTTGGCCTGATAATGCCTTGCTGTAACATTTGTTGGCATTGTTTTTTCAATCTCACCTTTTTGAAGATGCAGGTATCGATAGGGTCGAACTACCACTAGAGGGGTTTATCTAGCTGTAATTAAAATGCGATGATCAAATGGTCGGATGGGTGGCTGTCCTACAGGTTATTGAAATACTTCCTCGAACTGCCAGTATTTTTCTCCAAGTCCCTCTTTTGCGGTTGGGAATTTGAAGATGGTTTATTTTTAAGTTGTGAAGTCTGCAGCTGTCCATGTAGCACAATTGGGTTGCTTGCCTTCTCAAAGCGCATGGTGAGGGAGGAAAAATCCCATAGGATTTGTCCCAATGTTTTGAAGCCACTGTAGCCAATACCAAGTCAAACCCAGCTAAAGGAATCACGTAAAAATCTGCCTGGAAAGGATGATTGTTGATTGAAAATTGTAAGTTGGTGCATTTGCCTAATCCAACCACTTGCTCCCCATTTGCTACCGCCACTTGTAGGTTGTTTGGGGTTGAATATGAATTCCTAATCTCCGAACTGCGTCGAACTCATGAAGTTTGTGAGTACTCCCGAAATCTCCCAAAACTATTCAAGGGCTGCTCATAAACCATTGCCGTTAATTGCATGGTTCTAGCATTTTGTTCCCCGGTGATGGCGTGTAAGGATATCGCCGAGTATTTTCTTCTTCAGTTGGGTCTTCCTTCGCTTTTTCGTCCATTTCCAACCAGAATAGTTTCTTGCATTGATGTCCAGGACGTATTGTTCATCACAATTATAACACAATCCTTGAATTCCCGACGTTTGGCCATCTCAGCTCTTGTTAATCTCTTAACAAAGGGGCGTTGCAGCACTGCCTGAAGAAGAAAAAGCACTACCCGCCACGGTGCCTAGTTGGAGTTGATTGGAGTTCCCTTTAAACCAAAATTTGATGCTGTGGTTTACCCCTTTTCCCTTTACGTTTTTGGGTTGAGTTGCAATTTTCTTTCAAGGCTCTTGCAAATTCTTGCATGTAACAAACTTGGTGGGCTGTGTAATTCTACATCAATGCGAATTTTCTCCCTCAAACCTGCCGTGAACATGTCGACTTGTTGATCCGGTCGAACTGGGCTTGCCCTTGCTAATAAGGTTTGAAACTCCCATTGGTACTCTTCCATGGAACCGGTTTGTCTGATGTTGATTAACTCTCCTAAAGGTTTTGCTTCGCAAGGGAGGCCCAAAGCAAAGGGATACAATACCCCCTGGAATGTCTTCCAAAGTCATATTTGGTTCTTCCCTTTTTCCATTTGGTAAAACCACAATTGCGCCTCTCCTATCATGTGGAAAGGGGCTAAACCCACCTTGTCCCCTCCACCATTCTCTGGTTCGCAAAGAATTTATCACCTAGGGATCCACATTAAGGGGTCACTCCGCTCCATCATAGGTGGGAAAATCCAACTTCGTATACTGCGGCACCCAACCCCCTGATCCTCTGCCACTCATGTCCCCTTTGCTGCTGCTGTTATCTTCATCCGCGTGAATCCAGGGTTGGGGTTGGAGCCTGCATTACTTCTGTCCCCACCCCTCCATTCCTTTGCCAGGGTTTTGCTTGCACAAATCAAGGCTTCAATTTGTTGTGATAATTGTTGAAGTTGAGTTGCCATCCTCGCCTCTGCAGAAAGCCCTCCTTGATTCCACTACTACAATTTTGGCGTCCGTTTGTGATTGGTTCTCATGCAAAAGATAACGTAGCCATTCTTCAACGATGTTCTCATCTATGGTGAGCGACTCTAATACCAAATTGTTACAATTCCCAGTTTTGAGATCGGGTCACCAGACGAAGGATCGAAAAATCTCCTTCCAACAAAGGGTTCTTACCCTTATTCCCCTCCTTGATGCACCTATCCTTAATAATCAAATGCAACTCTTGAAGGGAGCTGCCAAACCTCGAAACTCATTAAGAGAGTTTCTAAATCCTTGAAATTTTGTTAAAAATAATTTTCTGATTTCTTATTGCTCAATAACTCCCTATGTATGGGAAAAACTTCCTTACAATACTCAAGATAAAAAAAAGACTAGGATTCCTAATTAATAAAGATTAGAATTCCTCAATATCCTTAAATTTCCTAAAATAACTCCTACTATAAAATAAGGAAAGAGTAAAACTGGAAAGTAAGAAAATATAACTAAAAAGAACAAAAACTGGAAACAAAAATATTCCTAGGATTCCTTATTTGCATTATCCCTTTTGCTTGTGCTTTTTTGCATATTTTCTGCCCACGAATGCATCCGCAACATGCTGCCTCACTATAATCCTCCCTGGTCGGTCGGTGTTTTGGAGCTAAGGTTGGAAACTCTTCATAACCTTGTAAAAAATAGGCAGTATTCTTATCACTTAACTTTAGCCACTTAGTCTCGATTTTTGCTTACAAAGCTTTCCTCAGCCCTACACAGTAATAAACCCTTATGGCCAACCACTCCTCATCTAGTCGAGAAGTATCCCCCGACGTGTGTATGTTGGTTTGCAACTGGATCAAGTGGTTCTTCGCCCTCTTGACTCGTTGTGTATGAAAGTATCCCATTACTTTCATGTTGTTATAAGCTTAAATTAGTTAAAATTATGATACAGTTATTATTAAATATATATTAATCTTAAAATATAAATTTAGTTTCCTTTTTTAGTTTATTAGAACTTGTATATATGTTAAACCTATGGATCAATGAAGGATATATACAATTTTCTATTTTCCTTACAATTACAGGGTATCAAAGCCAGGGGAAAAAAATAAATAAATAAATTATTATCGAGAATATCATAGAGTGAAGAGAGAGTGGGTTTTTGGGGGTTTTGTTATTTTTTTTCTTGACACTACCAACCTAGGAATGCGCCACCCACCAACTAGGGCTTCTGGAAAGTTCGATGCCGAAATTCGACGCGTGTGACATACACACACCCACCACAACACTCGCCACCAATCTCACGTGTCGACGCGTGAGGGCCCGTGCAGCATCGATTTGCTCTCCGCTTTCACCGATCGTCTCACCTGGTTGTGTATAGCCCAAGTTTGTGGTTCGTTTGTTTAATAATAATTTGGTGGGGGTTTGTTAACTTCAGTTTGCGTTCCTCTTGTCGAATTAATGTTTGTTGGTGTTAATTTGTCCATTGTTATAATTAATTTGTCATTCGTTGGTGTTAATCTAGTGTGATTGGTCCTTATGGTTGTAATTTGGCACGTTTAGTAATTAGTTACTTTTGGTTTTTAAATTCTATTGACGTACCAATCAGTTGGTATTATTCTGTTAAATTGGTGGCTGAAAATACAAATCTGTTGATCCAGTACATTTGATTTGGTGGTCAAAAATTTCGAGAGTGGGCTGACGTACATTAACTTTAGTTCATCTATCTATTCTATGGGAGGAATTTGGGTTAAAATCATGTGTGAAAAAGTAGACAACAAATCTATTGTTATGTCAAATGGGGACCGTAATTAAAAAATTTACAGAACATAAACTTAATAGGTCTAATTATTTGGATTTGAGTAAAATTATGAGGCTCTACCTACGTAGTTTTGGGATAAGGATGATCATTTGACTAAAGATCTACCCACAGATGATAGTTCCAAGCAAATTTGGCTTAGAGAAGATGCTCGATTATTCCTGCAAATACAGAATTCTATTAATAATAAAGTAGTTGAGTTTAATTAATAAATTGTGAATTTTTTAAGGAATTAATGGAATATTGGATTTCCTATATTCGGGAAAAGGGGAAAAATTTTCTCGTATTTATAAAGTCTGCAAAGCCTTTTACGTGCTGAGAAATAGGATAGGTCCCCTCATGAGCTACTTTATGGATTTTAAACGGACTTATGAAGAACTTAATATGTTATTACCTTTAGTCTTGCTATTAAAGTTCAACAGGCTCAAAGGGAGCAGATGGCTATGATGAGTTTTTTAGCAAGGTTTCCAACTGAGTTTGAAGCAACTAAATCTCATATTCTTTCTGGGTCTACGATCTCAATCTTTGCAAAATACATATTGCAGGATTCTACATATGGAGAATCCTCAATCTATTCAATCTGATAGTACTCTTGTAAGTCGTGGGTATGAATATGAAGCTGGAAGACAACAATATAGGAGTAGTGATAGGGGAGTTGATACTCGGGGATAGAATTTATACCAAGTTAAATTACCCGGGGACAGAGTTCTAGGGCAAGTATATTCATTAATTGTCATAAGCCTAGAAATATAAAGCGTGATTGTAGGAAACTACAGAGTTAGAATCAGGGATTTCGATCAGCACAAGTTACCTCTTCCATGATGCATCTGGAAAATCTATCACAGGTTTTGCAGATGACTTTGCCAAGTTCTCATAATATCAAGAAACATTAAAGACTTCATCTACTCCTATTACTGCCATCGCTGAATCAAGAAAAACCAAAACACGTGTCCTTCTCCTGTCTTCCAAATGGGTCATTAACTCTGGTGCCATAGACCACCACATGACAAGTAATTCTAGTCTATTATCTACTTTTCAACTCATACCTCCTGCTCTCCGGTTACTTTAGCTAATGGGTCAACATCCCATGTCCTTGGGACTGGCATAGCAAATCCAACTCCATTAGATCCTTTGTCCTCAGTCTTAAACTTGCCTGATCTGTCCTTTTAAATTTTAATATCTATCATAAACTCACCCGTTTCACTTAACCGTTATATCTCATTCTTTCCCGACTATTGCCTTTTTCAAGATCTTATGAAAAGGGAAGACTATTGGTAAAGGACATGAATTCGGAGGTCTCAACATACTAGACACTGAGATACCAAAGTCTGTTACCTACTCTAGATTGTAACCCCTTTTGAAGCACATTGCCGATTGGGTCACATCCGTCTCTCTCCTTGTTAAAGAAACTCTGTTCTCATTTTCACGGTTTGTAGTCCTTTCATTGTGAGTCATTTCATATGCGAAATATCATCGCGTTAGCTTAAGCCCTAGAGTCAATAAATAAGCAAATGCTCCTTTTAAGTTAGTCCATTCAGATGTATGGAATCTTTGTCCAATCCATCTAAAACTAGATTTTAATTATTTTGTTACCTTTGTTAATGATTATTCTCGAGTGACTTGGTTATATTTAATGAAGATCTTCGAAGTTATTTTCTCATTTTTGTGCTTTTTGTGCTGAAATTAAAACTCATTTTAATGTTTCTATCCAAGTTTTGGGCAAAGTGATAATGCCAAAGAGTATTTATTTGTCTTTCAATCCTACATGATTAAGAATAGCATTATTCATCAAACTTCTTGTGTAGATACACCGTTTTAAAATGGTGTTGCTGAGAGAAAAAATAGGCATTTACTTGAAACTGCAAAGGCTTTATTGTTTCAAATGCACGTCCAAAAACACTTCTGGATTGATGCCCGTGTCTACAACTTGTTTTTTAATTAATCGAATGCCTTCAATTATTCTAAATGGGGGAGACTCCTTATCATACTCTTTTCCCAACAAAATCTTTATTTCCAATTGAACCCAAAATATTTGGTTGTACATGTTTTGTTCGAGATGTGCGTCTCCAAATTACAAAACTTGATCCTAAGTCAATTTAAAATTATATTTCTTGGGTATTCTCGTGTTCAAAAGGGATACAGATGCTATTGTCCTACCTTCATAGGTATATTGGTATCGACTGATGTACTTTTTGTGAAGATATCCCTTTCTCTCCACCTTTCAATCATACAGGCCAGGGGAAGATAATGATCCGTTTAAACTATACAGTTACATCCACCACTTCTACCCTAAACCCCTCTTCAAGTTTACTATCGCAGGCAATGTGCTCCTGAGCTAACTCCTAATACATGTCCTGAACCAGCTCCCTCGTCATCAGATTCAAAAACTCAAGGGACAATCTTCCCATGCCCTTCGTAAAGGTAAACGTCAGTGTAAATTATCCATTTCTTCTTTTGTGTCTTAGATCATCTATCAGTCTCCTCTTGTTTCTTTATTGCATCTATTGATTCTATCTCCCTTCCTAAAACCGTTCATGAAGCCTTGTCACATCCAGAAAGGGATAGTGCAATGGTAAGAGATGAATGCCCTTGATCAAAATGATGCTTGGGATTTAGTACATTTACCTGCAGAGAAAAGGCCATTGGCTGTAAATAGGTTTTTTCTATTAAAGTAAGTCCCGATGGATTCAATTGCTTGCTTAAAAGCTCGTCTTGTGCTAAAGAAAATGCTCCAACTTATAGAATAGATTATTTTGATACTTTTTCTCCTTTGCTAAGTTAACATCTATTAAGCTATTTTATTTCCCTGCTATAGTATATGATTGGCCCCTACATTGAATAGTTATCAAGAATGCTTTTTGGATGGGGAATCTTCAAGAAGAAGTTTATATGGAGCAACCTCTAGGGTTTGTTGCTCAGGGGGAATCTGGAAAGGTTTGTCATCTTTATAAGTCTTTTTATGGTTTGAAGCAGAGCCCCCATGCTTGTTTGGAAAATTTAGCCAAGCAGTTGAGAAATTTGAGATGCAGAAAAGCAAATCCCGATCATTCTGTTAGTAGTATAATGGATGATATCGTTATCACGGCAATGATACTAAAAGGTATTTTCAACTCTCAAATCCTTCTTCAAAGTCAATTTCAAACAAAGGATTTAGGAATGTTGAAATATTTCTTGGGGGTTGAGGTAATGAGGAGTAAGAAAGGAATCTTTCTATCACAAAGAAAATATGTACTTGACTTGTTGTCTGAAACAGGAAACATGGGAGCTAATCATGTAGTACACCAATGTTTCCTAATTTGCAACTGACAAAGGAAGAGAGTTGTTTTTAGGATCTTGAAAGATACAGACGGGTGGTTGGAAAATTTAATTATCTTACAGTAACTCGATCGAATATTGCATATTTAATCAGTGTTATGAGTCGATACATGTCATCTCCAACAGTTGATCATTGGGCTGTTGTAAAGCAGATCTTGTGTTATTTAAAGGGAGCACCTGAACGGTATCTTGTATAAAATCATGGCCCCACTAGTATTGATATTCACAAATACTGATTGGGCAAAATGTAAGGAGGACAAGAGATCTACTTCAAGGTATTTGGGTTTTTCTTTGGTGGAAATTGGTTTTTTGGATAAGGTGAATTTTATTGATATCCCCAAACGTATACAATCGTGAGCCGGGAAATTTACAACATAGTCATAAGGACAATAACAAAACAAAAGCGAAGATAAAGAGCTACATGGAAGAATTACAAGACAGAGGTAAAAAGGGTCTAATTTGGTTTACAACAGAACCCCATTGGGGATGTGATCCCTAGGCGTTTCATTGTTACGCACTCTCCATAGCAATACACCCAAGCAGCTAATGCAGCACATCTTTTAAATTTAAGTCGGTAGAGGTGGAGCCATTTGAGGCCAATAGTAGTGAGGGAGCCCCTTGCCAACTTTTGAAGTGTGGTGGGCAATGAAGGTGGTCACAAACCGCTGTCCATATGGAGAGAGTAAAATGCAATTGAAGAAGAGGTGAGGTTATCTTCCAGGCCTGCTGACACAGGGAAACACGGGTGGAAGTAGTCATGCCCCATGATTCCAATTTGTCAAGGTGGTTTGCTTGTGGAGCCAGGCTAGCCACAAGATAAACGAGTGTCTAGGGGTTAGTATTTATTCCCCTATCACCTTCGACCAAGGGACCCAGCCTTGGTGAGGGGGAGAGGAATGCATACCCACTCTTGGGTTTTGTAGTCACCCATGCTGGAGTGGATCCATCGGAGGTTGGGCATTAGCGATGCATTGGGAAGAGGGAGGTAGGTATCTGGATGTTCAAAATTGAGTACTGCCTCTGGGGTGTGCCAATTATTACCTTCCATAGGGAGCAAAGCTTGGGGTAGGTGGGAGGCCGGTATTCCCATTGCACGAGCACTGAAGACCTGATCCAAGGGTCCTATTGGGAGCCAGAAGTCAGTCCAAAGGGGGATGGGGAGACCATGTTGGGAATCCATTGAAAGCAAGGCCGGACTAAATGTCTGAGTTTCAGCATTTCTTCCATGTCCAGGAGCATGTGTTGGTGGTTTCGTATCCAAAGCTTCGCCCCTTTAGGAGAGTGGAATGTACCCATTCAGGCCAAAGGGTTTTAGGTCCTTCCCTGCAAAAGCGCCAAATGTGCTTTACCTGGATGGCTATCCCTAGAAAGGTCAGGGATGCCGAGGGCCCCCACATTAAGAGTTTGCAAACTTCTTCCATCTGACCTGGCTTTAGTGTACAATGATGAAGGTTTCCACTCCAAAGAAGTTCCCGATAAGCATCCATCTTCTTTATTTACATACTTGGGAAGCATGAATATATTACTCTAGTGGATTTTGGGGAGAGACGAGTACGGATTTGATGAGTTGCAGTCCCTGCATAAGAGAGGTAATCTGGATGTCCAAGAAGAGACCCGAGATAGCATTTGCTCTAACAAGGCATCATAATCGCTTTGCGTAGTTTGGAAGAGGGGAGGGGGTTTTCCCAAGTAGCGAAATGGCATGACCTTCCTGGAATTGGGTGAGGGTAAGGATGGCCTCCTTCACTGTTGCGGGAAAATGAGAGAAGAAGATATTGCTCTGTTGTTGTTAACGTCCAACCTGACATGGAATGAAATTGCTGGAGCGTTAACTTAATCAAGGAGACTGATTGGAGGTTACCTTTTGGGGAAAATCAAAGATCATCACAAGCATAGATGGGTGATTTCTCTTTCCTGCATCTCCATGGAGGGAGAATTGGGGGGGTGCCGCTAGCCTCCTCAGTTGGGAAGAAGGGTCCCATTCCCAACACAAATAGATAGGGTGAAAGCGGATCACCTGTCTGAGCCCCCTCATACTAGGGAATAAACCCTGAGTTCCCCATTAATGTTGATGGAGAACTTCGGGGTAGAGATGCATGATAAATCATGGAGCATAATGGGGAGGGAAGCCCATAGCGTGGAGGGGAGACATCAAAAAATCCCATTTGATCGTGTCAAAGGCTTCTGGAGGTCTACCTTGAGGGTACATCTAGGTGAAGTGGTTTGAGTACGATAACCCGCCAGTAGTTCTTGTGCGAGGAAGATGTTATCCGAGATACGTCTAATCAGGGATGAACGCCGGGTTGCTCACTGATGGAAGGACCCTTTTGATACGCTCTACTATACTTAGATATGTCTTTGTAAGGACATTACAGCAGGCTATAGGACGGAACTCTCCAAGTGTAGATGGAAATTGGCAACCTTAGGAACCAAAGAGATGATGGAAGAGTTTATCTCTTTGAGTAGTGTCCAGATACCAAAAATTCCTTTGAGGCTTCCAAGAGGTCTTTACCAATAATCCCCCCGGTGGCTTTGAAGAACTTGGGGTGTAGCCATCGGCCGGGGTTTGTCATTTTGCTTGGGAGAAGAACCCCCATTTGATCTCATCATCTGTGAAAGGGAGAGATAACTCCATACATTGATGGTGGCTTAGCTTCCGTGTGACCATTTCTCTGACATCAGCTAAGGTAGAAAGAGGGGACAAATCATAAAGCTTCCGAAGTGTTCCACCGCAAGCTCCTTAACCTCTGCATCCCCCAAAGACTTCCCTCCCGTCACCTCCAAGTAGGTGACGAAAGTGACTGCAGTTATGTAAGTTCTTCATAGTTTTATGGGAAGAATGAGGTGTTTCCCAACTACAAGCTTCAACCAGATGCCCTGGACTTCTATTTATAAAAGACTTTCCTCAGCCCCTCGTAGGAGGTAATAGGCTTTATAGGCTTCCTTTTCCTCATCCATCAAGGGAAATGTCTCCATTTCCATGGACACACCTTGGAGGGCTTGCAACTTGGATTGTGCCAACCGACCTGAATTGGGAGGTGGCCGAATGCATTCCTGTTGAGCTACGGAGTTCATGTTTTAGTAATTGAGTTTACAGGTGACTTGGGAAAATCTTGCACCCAGCGATGTCTAGCCTCCATGTGCTCCTCACAAAGGGTTTAAGAAGTGCTTGTGGCGGTCTAGAATTGAAGAACTTGAAGGGAGTCTTCTTGGCGGCTGGTTGAGGCGTCGATTGGCGATGGCAAGGGAGTGATCCGGGAGGGTTGGGGGAGCAAAATTTTGCATGAGTTCTGGGGAGTAGGTGGAGCCATTGTTGGTTTACCATGACTTTATCCAATTTGCGTAGGATGAGGTTACCACTTTACGATTGGACCAAGTGAAGAAATCACCCACGTAGATCAAATCCTCCAACTCCGCTTGCGAAATGCAACTTTGTAGTTTCAACCATTTCATCCTGAGGGGCGCTCTCCCTCCCAGTTTCTCAGTGGGGTATAGCGGGTGTTGCAATCCCTAGTACTAAACCATGAAGGGGGTGAGTGGTGGGTGCTATATTTACAATATTGCTCCATAGGGATCTTCGCTCACTACTATTATTGGAGGCGTAGAGAAGGTAGCTAAGGAGATGAAAACTAGATCTTCTGCTGATTAGTTTGCAATGCTGAATCGAGGGCTCTCTGATTCAACCTCACAGCCCATTCACTTTGGGTTCCATGCAAGCCACAATCGTTTTCCGTCCGATGTATTTATTCTAACTTGCCATGATGTGCCCAATGCATTCTTGATAGAAGCTCCGTTTCCCCGGATTAACCTTGGTCTCAAGTAAGCCAATGCAGCTTATCTTGTGATCGTTGCAAATCCGTTTGATATCAGAAACCTTGATGGATCGTTAAAGCCTCTAACCCTTCCAAGCGGCAATATGCATTGGGGAGAGAAGGAGGCGACTAAGTGAAGGATCTTCTCCTCTTCCGCCCTTCTTCTTGCGTCTATTGGAAGAGGTGGAACCCTTTTTGACTTCTACCGTGGTCAGGGCGTTGCGGGCGATAAGTTTGCAAAGTGGAGGTGATCATAATCATCCACTGCAAGGTCATCCATGGGGGAGCGTTGTCCGACTTGACCAGTCCTGGCATGCTGTTCATTTCTTCCAATTTGCCCCGTCTAGTCCCAAATCCCCATATGGGGCAGGTACATCCTTGGGGTTTGTGGGGGTGAAGAATCTAAAACAAGTTTCCCCGACACCTCGGCTCCGGGGGGGTGTTAGTTCCTCCTTGGAACTGTCCACTGCCTTTACTTTCTTTCCCCGCTGCTTCTTGCTCTCCTCGTCCCCCTGCTGTTTAGCACTTGGCGCACCTGCTTCTTGCGCACCTATTTCTTGCTCACCCCGCTTCTTGCTCTCCACACTATTTTCCCCACCCTGCTGTGTGATCACCTCGCTGCTTGGCTCACCCTCCGCGGGACCCTTCCCTTTCCGCCTTTCCTTTCCAGACCGTCGTGCTGTTTTCCCTTCCTCATTGTTGTCAGCAAGTTGGGCAGCTGAGGCTGGCCGCTGTTGCTGTTGCTGTTGCGGCTGCTGTTGCTGCTTGCTGTGGTGGAGGGGATTGGCCACATTTATGACCAAAGACGAGGCACTCTCCACAACGAGGGGTAGACATTGATACTCAACCAGACCAGCGCAATGCCCCTTCTGCTTTTTTCCACCTCGACGGTGGATACTAGGGCTTCCCTCGCATCAATTTCCACAAGGACTCGAGCATGGTTTGGGCCCCCTAGCGTGCCATGGTAAGGGTATCAGCTTTGGGGGGGACACCCACTACGCTTGCGATATAACTAATCCCCTCCGAGCTTTTGGAATTCGCAAGGGACGCTGTTGAGCTACACCCAGACCGTCAGCTTGGTTGGTTGTGGTTTTTCGATGGCAGCCCCCTCCTCCATTTGTGAAGCAAGAGGAATCTTTAGGCAAAATGCCAGTGCTTCTCCATGATGGGCGTGAGGTCTGCGCCGGGGTGGAATCTGAAGTTTGAAGACTCCCTCTTTTTTGCCGAGGACCTCTACCAGCCAACTCCTTCCATAGCCTAAAAAGCGATTGTCCTTGACCAGTTGATAGGGCAGCCTACGGCCTAGAAAAAAGCCAACAAGGGTGGTCTCCCATATTTGCACCCTAGTTCTCCACGGGAAAAGGGATGGCGACTCTAGTGGTAGCACCTTTGTTCACCGGAGGGATGAACCTAAGGGGAAAGGCATTGGGGTCGGAAGGGGAGCCAGTAGGGGTGGGCCTAGGCTGGTCGGAGGCGCAAGTAGCAGCGTAAGATTTTTGGAAAGCTAGGGGGGGCACGGGCGGGGTGCCCACGAGCGGTGGTTTCCAGTTGATGGGTGGCTATGGGTGATGGTGGTTTCCCCCGAGGGGGTTGTGTAGCAGTCATGGCAGGGGGCGGCAGGGTGGACAAGTGCTCTGACAAGTGGGGCTGGTCAGGCGGAAAGTGGGGCGGATTGACTTTGCACAATGCTCAAAATTGCCACTTTCACCTTTTTTGCCAGGTGGTTGGAAGAGGAAATAAAAGTGTCTTTTGTTTTCCTCATAAAGGCAGACTTTGTAATCCACCTTGGGGAATGGGCAGTGGGGTCCGGTTTGGGGTTTTGGGATGTTTTCCCTTTTGGGTGTTAAACTTGGGCAGAGTATAGGTGGGGTAGGGTAGTGTATGGGGGTAATGGGGAAATTTAGGCACCTAAAGGGAAATGGTCCTTTAGGGGCAGGATGGGGCGTGGACAGGAGGGGTGAGAGGAGAGAGGAAGAGCATTTTTCCTACAATTCCATCCAACTTTTTAGATCTTGGCACAATTTTCAGTAAAAGTTGTAACTCGATCTAGTGCAAAATCAGAATTTTAGAGCTATGGCACAATCGGTGTGTGATGTAATGTGGATAATATCAGCCCTAAATGAAGTCGGGTTGAACATCTCACTTCCTCAAAACTATGGTATGATAACCAGGGGCCCCTCTTCATATTACCTTACCTCCAACTCCTTCAATTGGAAGCCATAGGGCAATCTCATATAGATTTTTCTTTAAGATCCTCATTTAAGAAAGCATTCTCTACATCAAATCAATGTAACAGCCAATCTAAATTTACTGCCAAGGATAATATAACTCTAATAGAATTCGGCTTTGCCACAGAGCAAACATCTCTTCATAATCAATACCATAAGTTTAGTATAGCCTTGAGCCACAACCTAACCTTATATCACTCTATACTTCCATCTTATTGATGCTTTATATTGAAGACCCATTTGCTACCCACAGCCTTTTAGCCTATAGGGGGATCAACAATCTTTCAAGTATTCTTCTGATTTAAGGCCTTCATTTCCTCAAACATTACATTCTGCAATTTTCTTATCAGCTAATGTTTCCATGTATATTTTTTGGGAATAACAGCTGTATCCACTTGAGCAGCAAAAACATGAAATTGTAGTGAGAGTTTGGATTAGCTCACATAGTTAGAGATAGAGTACCTTGTACAAGACCTCTCTTTTCTCAAGGCAATAGGAAATATGTCCTATTTTTTTCTGCCTCCTCCTCTTTTGACAAGACCATAGACTCCAGATAACTGGCCATGATGGGGAAATTTTAATTCTTCATGTATAAACATGAACTGGTCGAGCATCTAGAAATATTGTCCTGACATATAGCACAGGTTCTGACTCAATAACACAAAACTTGGGACATTAGAATCAATGTTTCCCTCTCCCTGATCAGTATTTGACTCTACCGACCTGCCAAGGTCAGGTACCAGTGACAGGAACCAGATGGCAAATCAATGCATCAGATTTACCCACTGTGAAAGTTACTGTTTCTAACTCAACAAAGGAGCGCCAAGCTGCTGGCTCTGACTAGACAAAGGAGCACCAGACAACAGATTAGAAACCTCCCCTCAAACAAAGGAAGACAGCCCTTCTCTTCTTCAAAATTAGTCTCCCTCTAAAGAGAAGTGCAGTAGTAAGGCTGTTCTTCAGGAAATACAGTAAACAAATGTGGTAAATAAACGCTTGCCATGTAGTGATAGCATCATATACAGGGAATATCCTAAAAATATACATTTGAATGCTTTGGGCTCAAGTTTATGTTTTTGGGGGGAAGTTGTTCAAGATGAACACATTATATTCAAAAACTTTAGGGGATAATGTATAACAGACACGAAAATTTGGATAAATTGTAATAAGACACTTAAGGGTGTTTTAAAGTGGAGTACTTTAGAGAGAACTTGATTAATCAGATAAGATGCGATTAGGGTGCATCAAACCCCAAAATCTGTTCAGAACATTATTAGCAAGCATCATGGCACGTGTATTTTCAAGAATATGCCTATTTTTCCTTTCTGCTATTCCATTCTATTGTGGAGATAAGAATGTAAATGATAAAAAGCTTTTTTAGAATTTGGCCAAAATACAATATTTACACTGAAATCATAAACATCTTTATTTATGAACAAATTCGAATACAAACCTCTTCAAAATAGGCAAAACTAGATGCCCAAGACGCTCATGCCACAACATCACTTTCAACTTAATTTGGATAGAAATAAAAGGCTGACTCTCAAACTTGGACCCTACACTTTATTCCAGATAGAAAATAGAGAGCATTAACTTCCTTAGCACCACCAATCATCCTCCCCGAGTCAGGCCTTTTACAAAAACAACCATTAGAAGAAAAAATCAGTTTACACTTCATATCTTTTCATAACACTTTCTGAAATCAATTATATTTAATTTCAAGACAAAAAAAGCACAAATTCCTTTCCCTCTTGCAAGTACTCCGCCATT